>PVIY010037666.1:0-24489 GCA_004026745.1 Myrmecophaga tridactyla | reverse complement strand
TCTCAGGTTCTTTCGTGGACTCTTCTTTAGGACTCTGTGATGCGTCTCCTAGCATGGTGCTCAGAGGGCTCTGGATCTCTGGGCTTTTCAAGATCCTGCTAAGGTCTGTGCTCATCATCTTGTGCGTGGGAAGGTTGGCGTCACTCTTGAGGGAGGAGCTTCACGCCAAGTGCCATACAGGGCATCTGACTTGTGGAAAATCTCTCAGTCCACATGCAGAAATGACCCGCGTGCACAGTGCCGGTAAGGCTGAAGCAGCCAGGGCATGTGCTTCTGTGTTCTGTTTACTCTACACTGCTAATGACGCCATACTTTGGTTGGTGCAAATATGCAGCTCCCACAACACGTATTTCCAAAAGCACTCTGGTCAGATCAGTGAGTCCCACCACCTCAAAGTCTGGGAATCCGAGCCACAGCTCTGCCACTGCCCCAGGCCTCAGCACTGGTCTGATGACCTGCTGACTCCCAGACAGCGTAGGACTGTCTGTTGTTTTTTACATAAGTTGGTGTGAGCGAAGTTCACATTATCTGGTCTAATGGGAGCCTTGAAAACAGCAGGCAAAGTGACATTTTTGCCAGATGATTCCCCCTTTTCAGAGGGTACTGGTAGCAGTGGACCAGCGCACACCATGGTGTGGAGAGAAGGCCTGTGTATCTTTTTTTTTTTTGGCGGCGAGGGGAGGTGCATTGCCTGAACTACCCTTGCATAGCCATGTGTATTTCTTTTTAACACAGTGCAAATATGTGTGTGTTTTTTGTTTTAAATCTTTAATTTTTTTATTATTTATTTATTTTGCATGGGCAGGCACTGAGAATTGAACCTGGGTCTCCGGCATGGCAGTCAAGAATTCTGCCACTGAGCCACTGTCGCACCACCCCTGTGTGTTTTAATGAAACTAGAATCATGTTCTAGATACTATTTTGTAACCAGATTTTTTTACTTAATACATTCTTAGCATTTTTTCCTGCAACTTTAGTTACAGGAACACTCATATAGTACAGTGATGGTGGTCGACCAGCAGCACTCTCTGGGAAATGAGCACTGATGGGTCATTGTGGCAGTGCCATGCCACTGTGACTCCAGGGTAACTTGCTGGCCCTGTGCCCTCAGACAAGCTTAAACACGCAGGTAGAATACTATCTGCAGTATTCTCTTGAGAATTAGAAATTATATGAAGGGTAAAATGGACTCAGTAAATTATTAATTGCTTCTGATGTTCTGAATGAATAGAGTGGTGTCCTCTGTGCTAGGTGTGTGTGAAGGTCCATTGAGGACAAAAACAAAATCGTAGAACTTGCATTTCTATATATTTTTTAATCTCATTCTTTTACAATGGAAATTGAGTGTATGTTTAAATATATGTTAATATAGTAGTACTTCTACATAATTAAAAATAAGAGATATGTAACTTGAAGGTACACACTCAAATTATTTTTATGATAGGAATGTACAATTTTGTAACAAAATTGGAGAGTTTCTAGGTAATTGTTTCCTTTTGGTGGGCAGTTGTGTATTATAAATTAATTTCTCCTGCGGAGTAGATTGCATTGACCTGATTTTGGATCTCAGTCTCAAGAAGTTAAAGAAGCAGTTTGCCAAGTCAGTGCTGCTCCATAGTTTAGCCCTAGGGCATATCAAAACGCTTACCTAAGTGGTGATAACATCACATCATGTTGTACAAAACTTCCTACAGGCCTCATAAATAATAATTGTAACATAGGTTTAGGCAATAGAATAATTACTGATTTTCAAATGTATCTGCTTTGTATGTAATTATGACAGAGTTAATCGTGGTATTAAAGTTTGGTATATGTTTATGACGGGAAAAAAAAGTTGAACTTTTGGTAGACCAGAAAAACACTAGCCTTAAAAATGAAATCTGAGGGCGGGCCACGGTGGCTCAGCAGACAAGAATGCTTGCCTGCCATGCCCGAGGACCCGGGTTCGATTCCCGGTGCCTGCCCATGTTAAAAACAAACAAACAAACAACCAAAAAAAAAATGAAATCTGAAATCATTTAAAGCACGTCAGTTTCCCTACAAATCAGGAAAATGCCAAATGAAACCTTAAAGTACAATTTCTCGCCCATGATATTGGCAAAGACATTAACGTCTGATGATTATCCAGCATTGGTGAGGATGTGGGGTGCTCTCATTCAGTGGTATAAATTGGTACAACCACTATTTTTAGAAATAAAAATATTCATGCCTTATAATCCAGCAGTTATCTCTGGATCTTCCCTAGGGAAACATTCTTACACAGAGAGGCATGTAGGAGAATGTTTATCGTAGCACCGCTTTAGACAGCAAATAGAGAACCATCAGGAGGGGACTTGCTAAAAAAAATTATTACATTAAGATTTAATTCACATGCCACGGCATTCACCATTTAAAGTGTAAAATTCAGTTGTTTTAGTATAGTCACAGGACTGTGCAGCCATCATTTCTGTTTGATTCGAGAATGTTTTCTTCACCCCCAAAGGAAACCCCATACCCATTAGCGGTCTCTCCCCACCCCCTTCCCCCAGTCCTTGGCAAACACTAAATCCACTTTCTGTCTGTATGGATTTGCCGACTCTGGACATTTCATATGAATGAATCATACAATATGTGGCCCCTTTTTGGTAGCAGTTTTATTGAGATGATTCACATACCATAAGATTCATACATTTAAAATATACAATTCAATCTTTATTTCCCATTCTTCAGTCTATGAACTGTTTGGGTGTTTCCACCTTTTGGTTCTTGTGGATAATGCTGCTGTGAACATTTGTGTGCACGTTTTTGTACGAGCGTATGTTTTCCATTCTTGGGTATATACCTAGGAGTGGAGTTGCTGGGTCATATGGTGCCTCTATATTTAACTTACTGAGGAACTGCCGAGCAGTTTTCCACAGTGGCTTCATCATTTTATGTTCCCCTCAGTATTGTATGAGGGTTCCAGTTTTTCCACATCCTCACCAACACCTTCCTTTTTTATATTATATTTTTATTATAGCCATCGGAGTCGATGCAAAGGAGTAGCTCAGTGTGGTTTTAATATGCAGTAGCTCATTGTGGTTTGCGCTTTTAGTTTGCATTTTTCTAATGACTAATGATGGTGAGCATCTTTTCATGTACTTATTGGCTGTTGGCCATTTATATATCTTCTTTGGGGAAATGTCTGTTCAACTTGTGGCATTTTTATGCTATGCTGTGGAGCTTTTAAAAGAAATGAGGTAGATTTGTATGTAATTATCCCCACTAGTTCTCTAAGACATAATTGAATGAAAAAACAAGTTGTGGAATGATGCACTGCTGTTTGAAATGAGAACGGCTTGTACTTTAGTAGGCATTACCCCTGGAATCCCATTCCTTTCTGTCGACAGTCCCTTCAATTTAGTTTTTGGTTTCATTACAATTGAATGACAGCTATAGGTCCTTTTCCTGATAAGCGTCTGTGTTCTAATGTGCAACTCCCTCTCCTTACCTCACCCAGTGGCCTTCATCCCTAGGCTGTTGGTGGGTGTTCAGACTCATCTTCCACCCTACCAGGGGTCGTAATTCTGCTCGGGCATCTTTATTTTATAAGAAGCTCCCATGGTGATTCTCATGAGCCAACAGGTTTACGAATGATTTATCTAGTAAGGAACAGAGCAATCATAAATTATACCCATGATGTTACCTCGAGAATTATTTTTGGTAGGTACTATATGAGAGAGCAGTGATCCTCTCAGCTTTATGGAAAGATTCCTGAACTTAAATGGTCTGTTTTGTTCCAGGAATTTCACAAAATTTTCACTCTAGGTTATTTTCAGCATTTGGTTTGTGCCTCTAAATAGTCTACATAGAGCTGCCATCTGAGTCTGAGAAACTGCTTCTTGGATTCTTTTTTGAAATGGTAGAAATTAGCAAACTTAGCCTTTAAGCTTTCTGTATTCCACATTGAAAATGGGTGAATGTAGCAGAAATGACAGGTGTTAAATCTTCCATGCCAGCCAGACTGTCCTTTAGTCTTGCTTTGAAAAGCTTCCCCCCTCCCCCCAAATTTTGTAGATTTCATTAAAGTATTTTGCCTGGGATGCAAGTGAGAAACTCATGTGACTCATAAAGCTACATACTAATTCCTATTCTTAGGTTTTTAGACATAAAACTTACAGGACTCCATAAAAGCCATTTTGAGAGACAATGTATCATACTCAGTTTCTGTAGAATAATAAACTTGAGTAATCATTCTTATGTCTTAAATATATGTTAAACTTTACATTTTCTCTTCTAGGTATTCTTATGGGAGCAGTTATAAAAATCATAGAGTTTAAAAAACTGGCAAATTGGAAGGTAGGTTTGCCTGTTCATTTTTAATATAATCACAGTTTTTATTGGTTGCTCTTAATTTTAGTAACAGTGATGATTATGTTGGCTTTCTTGTCATTGCTTGACTGTCAGCAAAATTATTTACATTGTCCCATTGACTTTTAAACATTCTATTAGATTTAAGTTGGTATCTTTACACTGAAGCCTCTTAAAAAAGCATAAATCTCATACTGCTTCAGGTGAACCTGGACACACTGAATGTCATATTTTATGGTGATTTATTTGTATTTTACCATCCTAGACTCACCCATTTTATGGTGGGAGTGGGGTGGAGAATCTTATTAGCATTAAACATTACACAGTGCTTATTGCGCCCGATTCCACCCTGACAGCTGAGGGTAATAAAGCCTAGTCCTCCGCCAGCATAGAGCTTGCAGAGTACTTGATAGGCATTAGCTCATGTTGTCCGCATGACAACAACGTGATGTAGACTGACCAGGTGTTAGCATTCTCTTTTTCTTATTGATTTTATTTATTTTTTTTATACGAGCTGACGCTGGGAATCAAACCCGGGTCTCTGGCATGGCCAGCAAGAACTTTGCCACTGAGCCACCATTGCCTGCCCTCTTATTGGTTTTAGTTTTTTAGAAAATTTATACGTTTACAGGAAAGTTGTGAAGAAATTACAAAGAGTTCCCATATATCCCCCTCTCTGCACACAGTTTCTCATATTATCAACATCTTGCATCAGTGTGGTACCTTGGATACAATTGATGAACCAATATTGATACAGTATTAGTAATTAATGTCCATAGTTTATATTAGGGTTCATTCTTTGTGTTGTACAATTCTGTGGGTTTTGACAAATGCGCAGTGTCATGTATCTACCCTTACAACATCACACAGAATTCACTGCCCTAAATTCTCTGCCCAGTATTTCACCTTGTTATCCTTCTTCCCTCCTTGCCAGTCGCTGCTAACCACGGCTTTTTGCTCTCTGTAGTGATGCCTTTGCAGAATGTCATATAGTTGAAATCATACAGTATATAGCCTTTTCAAAATGGTTTCTTTGACTTAGCAATATGCCTTTCAGTTTCTTCCATGTCTTTTTGTGGATTGATAGTGCATTCCTTTTTTTTTTCCCTTCTGCAATTTTAAAAATACTTCCTTATTAAGGTTTAATATAGAGACGTGCATACACATTAGAGGGAGGATGATGAATCCAGATCAAACTATGGAACATTTCCAGCACCCCAGAGGTAATCAGTATTCTGAATTCTATCCACCATTGATTAATACTGCTTGTTATTGAACTTCATATAAATACAGTGTATACTGTTTTGCACATGGAATAGCTTGTTTCTTTTTTTATCACTGGATAATATTCCACTGTACAGATGTACCAAGTCTGTTTATCCATCCACTTATTGAACAAATGAAGAAACTGACTCTCAGAGAGGTTGGGACATGTCTGAAGTTACAGAGCTAGAAAGTGGCTGAATTGGGTCTTGTATTCAGACCCCTGGCCCTGTGTATTCAGTGTTTTCCCCACCGTATCACCCTGCCCTCCAGTTGTTGATGTGCATGCCTTTGTACTTATGTGGTGATTATTAGGCTGTGCCCATCAACTTGTGGACTGAAGACCAATTGTAACTCAAATTTAAGCTGAAATTTGATCACCTGTATTTAGTAGGGAGATATCAGCAAGTGTGTTACAAAATTGATTTTGTGAAGAGGGAAAAGTAAGAGTCATTTTAAAGGTCCTTTTCAAAAGATTAGAGAATTGTAGTTAAAATGTATCACATCGGAGCCCCTCCTGTTTTGATGCAGCCTCCAGGTATTAGGATTACACCTGTGAAGTTGTAGAACGTAAAATTTGCAAAACAAGGCTTATAGTTCTACCTAAAACACAACTTGAAACTATTGTAAATAATATCCAGGAAGTATTCCATGTGTTATATCAGAATGTACATTGAGCTCCTAATATTTATAGGACCTCCCTCAGCTGGGTGTGGGGCATGGACTGGGCAGGACTCACTGAAGCCCAGTGCATATGGCATCTGCTCTCCTGCAGTTTGGTTACGTTTAATAACCTTAAAGCAGCTTATTCCAGGGCAGGGGTCACAGGCTGGAAACCCTTTTTCCACCCCTAGTGTGGATATAGCCTGGTGGGTAGAGATCTTTAACTAACCCATTTTGTTTGTTCTGCAGTGTTTACAATTTTAAAATATTCATCCATGTAAAATTCTGTCCATTTCATATAAAAATTTGAACTCTAGCTTCTTTTGAAAAGGCAGACGCTCTGTTAACACTAGGCCCACATCCGATCAGGAGACATCAGCTGGCTTAAGTTGTGGTTGCTCTCCTGGCAATTCCTTGTAGGAGTAGGAGGATAAGAGGTTGTCTTTCACTCCAAGTTTTATATGCTTCAGTGTCATTGAACTTATTTTTCAGTGGATGTTACTTTTTTAAAAGAAAATTTTACTGTGGTAGCATATACAGCATGAAACTTCACATTTTAAGCACTTTCAAGTAAGTATATAATTCAGTGGCATTAATTACATTGTTAGTGTGGTACTACCATCACCACAATGCATGAACAAAACTTTTAACAGATGTTACTTTTTAAGTTAAAATACAGGTAACATATTCAGTAGTATAGACAATGAAACAAAGTTGGGTGATAACTGATTAAGTGCAAGAAGAGCCATCCAGGCAACTAGTACTTTTTAAAATATTTTTTGGTCATTTAAAAAATTTTATTTAAATAAATGTGAACGATAACATATATACAAAAAAGCAATAAATTTCAATGCATACCACAATAATTAGTTATAGAGCAGATTTCAGAGTTTGGTATGGGTTACAGTTCCACAATTTTAGGTTTTTCCTTCTGGCTGCTCCAAGACACTGGAGACTAAAAGAGATATCACCATACTGACTCAGCAGTCATCCTTGTTTGTTAAAACCTGCTTTCTCTATGTAACTCCCCCTTCTCCTTTGATCTTTCTCCCACTCCTTATTTTTTGGGCTGTGCCCATACTAACTTGTTTGTGTTGAAAGGGGCTGTTGATACTGTGGGATGGGGATGGAACGAAGGCAACCAGTATTTTGACCTCAGAGAAAGGCAGGGTTACTGGGCTGGAGAGTCCAGGTTGGCTTCTTGGAGGGGGCGGTGTTTGTGGGAAGACAAAGCAGGAAGCAGGCATGTATCTAGGAATGGTGGGGAGCAAGGGGAGAAAAACATAATGAAGGAGATTGTTTTTTTTTCATGAAGTTCTGTTTCCAGACTGTCCTGTTAGGCCTGCATGCTGCCTGTCAGATGCTTAATCACTTGCTTTTTAATTTATATGCATTTATTTTATTTTTTATATTCTTTCTTATTCCGTCTTTGGTTTTCTTTTTCATGTTTTTTTGTCACTCTATTTTTAGGTACATTTTTAAAGGGAAAATTATAATAGTATTTTCAGTTGGAAATTGATGTTGTTTAAATAAATGTGATGAACAGGTAGTGAGCCCAGTTGCTGTCTGTGGACGGAGGTGAGCGCCCTGGGGAGCGTTAGGCACGCAGTGCCCCCGCCGAGGCGCTGAGCTGTCCTCGACTTACTTGGGATTGAAAGAGAATTGAAGGGGCGACCTCAGCGTGTGGGGCCGGCGGCTCCGAACGCCCGCTGTCCGAGTGCCACCTGAGATCAGCTCAGCATTTGGGGAGACGTTGCTGAAAGGACATGGGACCTTTCTGTAATGCTGTTCCCTGGAAGGCAGGTTCTCCTTTTTCCCAGGTGGATTTAGTTTCTGAAACTCCAGAAAAGACCCATCACTGCCTAGAGCAGAGGGCAGCCCGCTTCTTTTCCCACAGCCCCCGACCGAGTCATGCGCTTGCTGTACAGGCAGTTATTTTAAGAAGCCATTTGCTTCTATTTTAAGATTTTTTTTTTAATTTTATTTTAGTCTTTATGGTAACAGCTGTACATTGGTGACATTTAGTCATTCTTTTGAATAGAGAATTTTGACAAGAAATCAAACTATCAAGATTGTGGCATGGAAATTTTCCTATGAAAAAGGATCTGGTTTTACAGTGTTAAATAGACTAGATATTATTTAGTCATTTTGGGTTTGAGGACCAGTATATATTTTCCTCAGATCCCACCACCAATTAAGATATACTAATATTAAAAATGAAATTATCATCGTTTCCTCTCCCAAAGATGGCTATATTCTAGAAACACGTTTCATAATGCCACTTTATATTTGAATCTGAAAGCGTGGCAAGAGCCTCGTTGTCAAAATTTTTTGTCTTTCCTTTCTAAAGAATAAAAAGCATTCATCTGTGTTTGGAAGCAGTTTATTCTGCTTTCTTTTGCCATTCACCCCTTAAAATTGCTTGTCTTACACTTTTTTTTAAAATTTTTTTATTGTATAATATTATATATATACAAAGCAAAAAGAGTAAAAAGCAATAGTTTTCAAAGCACTCTTCAGCAAGTTAGGGCAGATCCCAGAGTTTGTCTTGGGCTATGATACCGTCATCTCAGATTTCTCCTTCTAACTGCCCCAGAACATAGGAGGCTAGAAGGAATAAATCTTTATCATCACAATCGACTTTTATTTCTATTTCGTAAAAAATAGCATATATACAAAAACAATAAATTTCACAGCACAGCAGTTAGTTGTAGAACAGATTTCAGAGATTGGTATGGGTTACAGTTCCACAATTTTAGGTTTTTACTTCTAGCTGCTCTAAGACACTGGAGACTAAAAGAGATATCAGTGTACTGATTCAGCAGTCATAGTCATCTGTTAAACCCTACCTTCTCTGTATGACTCCACCATCACCTTTCATCTTTCTCCCACTCTTTAGGGGTGTTTGGGCTATGGCCATTCTAGCTTTCCCATATTGGAAGGGTCTGTCACTAATATGGGGTAGGGAGATGGAACTATCTGAAGTTCTGAAGACGTTGGGCCCTCTAGGTTTCAGGACTTATCTGGTCCAGGGACCCATCTGGAGGTTGTAGGTTTCTGGAAAGTTACCCTAGTGCATGGAACCTTTGTAGAATCTTATATAATGCCCTAGGTGTTCTTTAGGATAGGCTGGAATCGTTTTGGTTGGAGGTTGGCAAGTTATGACAGGGAGCAATGTCTGACTGAACCTTGTGTAAGAGCCACCTCCAGAGTAGCCTTAAACTCTCACTGCCACTGGTACTTTATTAGTTCCCCATCTTAAACTTTTAAATGCAGTGTATTTATTTCTCTGTTTTGTCTCTCCTTCTGCTTGGTTGTATTGTCATGTTATTTAAACATTGTATATTTTCACTGGGCCAGGCTCTGTAAGAATTACCTTGGCTCATTATTGATAAATTGTTTCTTAATTGCACAAATTCAATACCTCTGAAAATACCCATTTTATATTATAGGAAGAAGAAATGTTTCGTCCAAATATGTTTTTCCTCCTCTTGCTTCCACCTATTATATTTGAGTCAGGATATTCATTGCACAAGGTAAGGTCCAGGCACACATTTGTGCTTTGGTCTGGAAGATTTCTCGTGTTTGTAAGGCGTGAAAGCCTTGACAGCTTGGGTGTAAATTCGCAGCTGTGGCTCGGTGCGAACATCTTTGTTCCTTCCTGTGGGGTGCGTGATGGAGGCTGGACTATACGCCTGACTTCGGGAGAAGCAGAAGCTGACTGATCGGCCGATTTCATAGTTTCAGGCAGTGTATGTTCTTACGCCAGTGTTTTCCAAGGAGGGGTGCTTTACTCAGGAGGGTGAGGAAAGGTGCTGCATGGAGGATATCTGGCTCCTTGTGCACGTGTGAGGGGGACAGACGGTGACCGGGGACCCAGGGGCATGTGCCCCAGACCTGTTGCTTCTCCCTGTTCACTCCGTGGGGCCTTTCTCCTTCCTTCAGCCCTTCTGTTCTTCAGTGTCTCCCCTCACAGTGCCTGGGCCTCCACCCCCGGCTGCTGTCCACCTTGCCCCAGCCCATCTCCCTACCCATCTCCCGGGCTGGCCCCCCATCCTCCTCCTGCTCCCTCTGGCCCAGCTGCCCTCCCTCGACCATGCTGTTCTGTCCCCTCAGGGCTCTCCAGCCAGGAGGGCAGCGCCACCAGCCCCACTGTGCCCTGGCATTTCCCATCTCTGCCCTCCCACCCCCAGTACGGATTTTACACCTGTTTAAATACAAGGGTTTTCCCCTTGTGTTTAAAGAGTTTTCTTGAAATATGAATGTATTTAGTTTTAAAATAAAAAGGTATTTAAGCTTAAATTCATATATTAATAATACACCAGTTGTTTTGTGTATGTGACAAAAAATTGTGATGATAGGAAGGCCCAAGTTGTGGCTGACACTTAGAGAGGAGAAGCCTGGGCTGTGGAGCCCGACAGACCTAGGTCTAATCAGGCTCTCTCCCCTACAGGCCTCTTTTGGGTAGGGCAGAAAACTTTAAAATAAGATGAAAGAAACAGAAAACCCTGCCGCGCAGCACAGGTGGCTTTGAGATTTTGCCCTGCAGAGGGCCGCCCGCACGCGGTTGGATGGCGCTGATGGCAGCAGTGATGCTGGTATTGGTGGTTGAGATGATGACAGATAATAACAGCAACTTACTGAACTCGAGGGTTAAATCTTTATTTGCCCACGTGGACACTAAATCAAAACTACTCTACATTTAGTCCAGATTATTATTTTTTTTAAGTCCAGATATTTTTAAAACTTTTAATTTTATTGCTCATCTTTCAAAATAAAAAGTGAAAAGAAAGTTTTAATGTGAAAAAAAATTCCCAGGTCTTACAAACCGTTACTGATACCAGATAATGTGAAAAAGAAACAAGGGAAACAAAAAGAATTGAAGATAAATGTCTCTTTCACTCTTTCATCTTGTAAACAAATCTTTGAAGAAGTATAAGCAAATGATTATGAAAATATTTCCAAAACAATGCTGAGGAAATGGATTTGATTTTGACATGACATTTTAAATACTGTATTAGAGGAGGTAAAGTTCTTATTTTCTATTTGTTTTGGGATGGCAAGGAGAGAAGCTTTTTTTCAAAATTTGTGGAAAATAAGAGTTGCTTTATTTTTATTTATTTATTTTTTGAGTGGGCCAAGAATTGAACCCGGGTCTCCTATATGGCAGATGAGAACTCTACCACTGAGCTACCCTTGCATCCCTTGTAGTTGCTTTTTTTTTTGGTATAGGCAGGCTCCACTTTTGTTTCTAGTTGCTTTTTGAAAATGACTTTCCAGTAGAAAATGTGGCAGTTTATGTGAAAGGGACTAATGTAAGTGGGAAATGCCATTTCAGAGACTTATGTCTACTTCCTTCCCTCCCCTAAAGAAGATATGAAGTTGAATTTGAATACTTTATTTTAATACTGCTATACTTGCTAATGTAAATTTGAATTTGGAATACAAATTTCAGTAAGATTGTCATCAGTTGGTATGCATTAAGTAGGCAGCTACTGATTCTTTAAATTGTAAATATGTGAAGAATGTTAATTATGTCAGAAGCAGATAAATTTGCCTTACGTAGCAGAGTAGTTCTTGTGGTCCTTTATCTCAAATGTGGGTAGATTTTCAGTATCCAGATTAATACTAACCTGTTATGTTAATTATATCAGCACTAAATCCCTGTAAACAGGCCAAAACTGATTAGAGTAATCCATTTTTAAATAAAAAAGTAAAACAACTGTTTGCAAAAAAAAAAAAAGTCTTAGGTGAAAGCCGTTTATTTAGAAAGACAAATCATTGTGCTTGTCTTGAATTATTTTAAAGTTTTTTGTGTGCTAAAGATTGATAGACTAAACAAACAAAAATTTGAATTTCAGATTATAGGGAACCAAACCAAAACTGTAAAGAATGAAGCAAAGAATTCTCTTTAAGGTGGTTTAGTGGGGCTGTCAGGGTTGTGCTGACAACACTTTTTTTGAGAAGTTGTGGGCTAATAGAGTAGTCATGTATAAAATACAGGATTCCCTATTATTATTATCCTATCCTATTATTAACACCTTGAATCAGTGTGATACATTTGTTACAATTGATGAAAGTACAGTTTTATAATTGTACTGTTAGCTGTAGTGCACGGGTTCACTTGGTTATGTACTCTCATAGATTTTTTTTTTTCTAATTCTAGGAATATATATATAACTGAAGTTTCCCCTTTTAGGTACATCCAAGTATATAAGTCACTGCTGTTAATTGTGTTTACAATGTTGTGCCGCCATCACCACCATCCATTAACAAAACTTTTCCATCATTCTAGATAGAAACTACGATTTAAGCACGAATTCCTCATTCCCTATCCTCGCCCCAGCCCGATAACCTGTGTTCTAGTGTCTGACTCTACGAGTATGACTATTCTAATATTTCATATCAGTGAGGTCATGGAATACCTGTCCTTCTGTGCCTGGCTTATTTCATTCAGCTTGATGTCATCAGGATCCATCCATGTTGCCTCATGTATCAGAACTTCATCCCTTTTTACAGCTGAATAATCCATTGTGTGTGTGTGTGTGTGTGTGTGTGTGTGTGTGTGTATCCATTCATCAGTTGATGGACACTTGGGTTGCTCCATCTCTTGGCAATAGTTAATAATGCCTCTGTGTGCATCGGTTTCCAAATATCTGTCTGAGTCCTTGCTTTCAATTCTTTTGGATATAAACGTAGAAGTGGGATTGCCAGGTATATTAGCCAGGGTTCTCTAGGGAAACAGAACTGACAGGATATATATAGTATATGTATATGTATATGTAAATTATATAGATAATTTTAGATAGTTATGGGCTTACACAACTGTGTGGATAGTCAAGTCTAAATTTTGCAGGACAGGCCACAAGCTGGAAACTCCGATGGAGATTTTCAAGAAGTTCCCCTAGGAGAAGCTGGCTGGCTGACTGAACTAGAGATGGAAAGTCTGCCTTCTGACTGCTAAAATTATCACTTCTCCTTTGGAGGCTTTCAGACTGATTGGATGAGACTTCTCTCATTGTTGAAGGCATTCTCCTCAGTTGATTGTATATGTGATCAGATATATATGCAGTCAACTTACTGGTGATTTCAATCCATGAAATATCCTTGCAGTAACAACCAGGCAAGTTCAAGTTGACACATGAAGTTAACCATCACATTGGGTCATATGATAATTCTGTGCTTAATTAATTTCCTCAGAACTACCAAACCTTCTTCCACAGGGGTTGCACCATTTTACATCCCCATTAGTAGTTACTTAACGAATGTTCCTATTTCTCCACATCCTTGCGAACACTTGTAATTTTCTGTTTTTCTTTTTTTCATAGTAGCCATTCCAGTGGAAATGGTATATCATTGTTGTTTGTTTTTTGTTTTTTTCTCCCCCTTGGGCAGGCACCGGGAATTGAACCCGGGTCTCGGGCATGGCAGGTGAGAATTCTGCCACTGAGCCACAGTCGTACCACCCTATCATTGGTTTTTACATTTGATTTGCATTTCCCTAATGGCTAATAATGGTGAGCATCTTTTCAAATGCTTTTTGGCTATTTTTATATCTTCTCTGGAGAAATGTCTATTGAAGTCTTTTGCCCATTTTTAAATTGGGCTATTTGTCATTTTGTTGTTTAGTTGAAGGATTTATTTAGATATTGGGGACATTAAGCCTTTATTGGATATGTGGTTTCCAAATTTTTTTTTCCATTGTGTAGAATGTCATTTTACTTTCATGATAAAGTCCTTTGAGTCATAAAAGTTTTTTTAGTTTGATGAAGTCCTATTTACCTGTTTTTTTCTTTGTTGTTTGTGATTTTGTATGAAGTTTAAGAAACCAGTACTTAACATGAAGTCCTCAAGATGCTTCCCTATAATTTCTTTGAGGAGTTTTATAGTTCTGGCTCTTATATTTACATCTCTGATCCCTTTTGAGGCAATTTTTGTGTATGGTGTGAGGTAGGCATCCACCTTCATTCTTTTGCAAGTGAAGATTCAGTTTTGCCAGTACCATTTGTTGATGAGTCTCTTCTTTCCCAACTAAGTTATCGTTGCCTCCTTGTCAAAAATCAGTTGGCCATAATTGTGAGGTTGATTTCTGAATTCTCAATTCAGTTCTGTTGGTCCTGTATGTTTGCCCTTGTGCCAGTACCATGCTGTTTTGATTACTGTGGCTTTATAGTAAGTTTTTTTAAATTTTTTATTAATTAAAAAAATTACAAGAAAGAAACACAAACATTCTTAATATATGCTCATTCCGTTTCCTGAATTTGCATCAATTCAGAAAAAGAAAAAGACAACAGAAAAATAAAACGAAAACAGAAAAGAAAAAATTTTACATACTGTACCCCTTACCCCTCCCTTTCATTGATCACTAGCATTTCAAACTAAATCTGTTTTAACATTTGTTCCCCCTATTATTTATTTTTATTCCATATGTTCCTCTCATCTGTTGACAAGGTAGATAAAAGGAGCATCAGACACAAGGTTTTCACAATCACACAGTCACATTGTGAAAGCTGTATCATTATACAGTCATCCTCAAGAAGCATGGCTACTGGAACACAGCTCTACATTTTCAGACAGTTCCCTCCAGCCTCTCCATTACATCTTGGATAACAAGATGATATCTACTTAATGCGTAAGAATAACCTCCAGGATAACCTCTCAACTCTGTTTGGAATCTCTCAGCCATTGATACTTTCATTTCACTCTTCCCTCTTTTGTTCGAGAACGTTTTCTCAATCCCTTGATGCTGGGTCTCAGCTCATTCTAAAGTTTTTCTCAGTCCCTTGATGCTGAATCTCAGTTCATTCTGGGATTTCTGTCCCACATTGCCAGGAAGATCCACACCCCTGGTAGTCATGTCCCACGTAGACAGGGGGAGGGTGGTGAGTTTGCTTGCTGTGTTGGCTGGAGAGAGAGGCCACATCTGAGCAACAAAAGAGGTTCTCTTGGGAGTAACTCTTAGGCCTAATTTTAAGTAGGCTTGACCTATTCTTTGTGGAGTTAAGTTTCATATGAACAAAACCCAAGACTGGGGGCTCAGCCTATAGCTTTGGTTGTGCACACTGCTTGTGAGAATATCAAGAATTCAACCTGGGGAAGTTGAGTTTTCCCCTGTTCTCACCATTCCCTGAAGGGGACTTTGCAAATACTTTTCCACTCACTGATCAAATCACTCTGGGATTCATTGGGGCATCACCTGGACAAACCAACAAAATCTCATGTCCTACCCAAGGTTCCATGTACTTATGTTATTCAGCCAACTATCTACATAATTATGTTAGGAGATGCACTAGTCAAAATATAAATTTTGTACCAAATAAACATTTTTTGCTTTAGTCTCACACATAAGTTGAAATTTTAAAATATTAATTACCATCTATTTTCAGCACCCTGCAGTAATGACGTTCCTTTGTTCTTCCTCATACAAAAACATTTTTCAAATTTGTACATTTAGTCACTATCATTATACACTCTAGGCATTCCTAGATTATACCATCTCAATCTTTATCGTCTATCTTTCTTTGTGATTTCACTTAATGCCCCAGCCCTCCTCCCTTTATCATTCTCATGTGCAGCTTCATTCAGTGTTTTAACATAATTGTATTACAGTTAGGTAGTATTGTGCTGTCCATTTCTGAGTTTTTATATTCAATCTGTTGCACAGTCTGTATCCCTTCAGCTCCAATTACCCAATATCTTACCCTATTTCTAGCTCCTGATGGTCTCTGTTACCAATGAAATATTCCAGGTTTATTCACTAATGTCAGTTCATATCGGTGAGACCATACAGTATTTGATCTTTTGATTTTGGCTAATCACACTCAGCATAATGTCCTTAAGGTCCATCCATGTTGTTACATATACTTCATAACTTTATTCTGCTTACAGTGCATAATATTCCATCGTCTGTATATGCCACAGTTTGTTTAACCACCTCTCTGATGATGGACATTTTGACTGTTTCCATCTCTTGGTAATTGTAAATAATGCTGCTATAAACATTGGTGTGCAAATGTCCGTTTGTGTCCTTGCCCTATAGATGGGTCCTGTTTTTTAATCCATTCTGCCAGTCTATGTCTTTTGATTGGGGAATTTAATCCATTAACATTTAGTGTTATTACTGCATGGGTAGTACTTTCTTCTACTGTTTTGCCTTCTGGATTTTATATGTCATATCTGATTCTCCTTCTTTTTTACCTTTACTCATAGTCTTCCTTTCTACACTCTTCTCCACACCTCTCTCTTCTGTCTTTTTTTATCTGTCTCTAGTGCTCCCTTTAGTATTTCTTGCAGAGCTGGTCTCTTGGTCACAAAATCTCTCAGTGATTTTTTATCTGAAAATGTTTTAATTTCTCTCTCATTTTTGAAAGACAGTTTTGATGGATATAGAATTCTTGGTTGGCAGTTTTTCTGTTTTAATAATTTAAATATATCATCTCACTGTTTTCTCGCCTCCATGGTTTCTGCTGAGAGATCTACTCATAGTCTTATTGGGCTTCCCTTGTATGTGATGGATTGCTTTTCTCTTGTTGCTTTCAAGATCCTCTCTTTCTCTTTGACCTCTGACGTTCTGATTAGTAAATGTCTTGGAGTACGTCTATTTGGATCTATTCTCTTTGGGGTGTCCTGCACTTTTTGGATCTGTAAGTTTAAGTCTTTCATAACAGTTGGGAAATTTTCAGTGATAATTTAGTTTTTCTCCTCCTTTTCCCTTCTCTTCTCCTTTTGGGACCCCCACAACATGTATATTTGTGCGCTTCATATTGTCTTTCAATTCCCTGAGTCCCTGCTCATATTTTTCCTTTTTTTCTCTATATTTTCTTTTTCTTGCCTGATTTCAGATGTTCTGTCCTCCAGTTCACTAATCCTATGTTCTGTCTCTCGAAATCTACCATTGTAGGTTTCCATTGTTTTTTTCATCTCTTCTACCGTGACTTTCATTCCCATAACTTCTGTGATTTGTTTTTTCAGACTTTCAATTTCTTCTTTTTGTTCATTCCTTACCTTCTTTATATCCTCTTGCAATTCATTGATTTGGTTTTTGATGAGGTTTTCCATGTCTGTTCGTATATTCTGAATTAAATGTTTCAGCTCCTGTATCTCATTTGAATTGTTGGTTTGTTCCTTTGACTGGGCCATATCTTCAGTTTTCCTAATGTGATTTGTTATTTTTTGCTGGCGTCTAGGCATTTAATTACCCTAATTAGTTTATTCTGGAGATTGCTTTCACTTCTTTTACCTAGGGTTTTCTTGCTGGATGAATTTATTGTCTATCTGTTCTTTGACATTCTGTTCAGCTTTATCTGGACCTCTATCTTAAGTTTTGTTTAACAGAGGAGAATTTTTCAGTTCTTCTTTTCTTGTTTCTTGCCCTGCTTGTATGGTGCCTTTTTCCCTCCACTCTTCGGAGGGTCTGTAGGTATTATAGACCCCAGCTGGATTTTCCCAGACCAAACTGTCCTCCTATCAGGAGGAAAGAGTCATCTGCGTCGGTTTTCCCTGAGGGTGAGACCCAGCAGGTTGAAAGACTTTCCTGTGAAGTCTCTGGACTCTGTTTTTCTTATCCTGCCCAGTATGTGGTGCTTGTCTGCCTGCAGGTTCCACCAGCGTAAGACAATGCGGTACCTTTAACTTTGGAAGACTCTCCCTGCTGGGGGCGTGGTGGAGACAGAGGAGTGGTTGTAGGCTGGTTTTAATGGCTTCAAATTACCAAGCCCTGGTGTCTCAATTCCTTGAGGGAGGGATTCCACCTGAGATGGACTTCACCCCTCCCCTGGGGAAGGCACAGGCTCCAGATAAGCCCCCCAAAGAGCTCACTTCTGCCTATGCCTGGGGCAGTTGCAGCCTGAGAAGTCCTGCCGCTGTATCCAGAGGCAGTCAAGCCTTTGTAGAAATAAAGCCACAAAAACCTGTTTCTTTTTTTTTTTTTTCGTTTTCCGTCAGCCCTGCCCCCTTGGTGCTGGGGCAAAAATGAGCAACCTCCGCTTTGATCAGGTTCACTTAAGCTGGGGGCCTATTTTTAGTAGTCAGAATTTGTTAATTAAGTCCACAAGTGGCGTTTGGTTGGGCTCAGCCCCTGCTGCTGGTAAAGTCCTTTCCTTTCCCCTCTGGAAAGTAGCCTGTGGGGGAGGGGCGCTGGCCGCCGAAGCTTTGGGAACTCACGGTTCTGGGGGGGCTCGCAGCCGGTCCAGCTGGTCCAGACTGGGGTACGCTGTGTGTCCAGTCACTGACGTGGCCCCAGGAGCTGTTCTGCACTGCTTCTGGTTATTTAGTAGTTGTTCTGGAGGATGAACTAAAACACGCACGTTGTTAAGCCGCCATCTTGACCCGGAAGTCCATTTGAATATTTTAAGTGTTAGCCCTGGGATTTATTCCCTGATGTCTCTTTCGTGAGTTTGTAACCAGGTGGTGATAGGACAGAAGTTTTCTTGAGTGTCCTCTTATCCAGAAGGTCTTCCCAAGGTGAATGCAAAATTCAGGATTCTCCCTGTCTTTTCTGCTCCTGTATCTTGCGCTGAACTTGTGCTTACTAGTGGCCTTAGGTTTTCCCTCTTTATAGGAGTTGAATGCCTCTGTTACTTCCCAGGAGAGGGAGAAGGTGTTCCACTGCCAGACTTAGAGCAGGTGAGCCTTTGCCTCAGTTGTTGCTTATCCTGCTTTCATTGTCTCAAGCTTCTTTTGCCAGGGGGGCAATTTCTGGGGATTCTGAGGGGGGCACCCTGGAGAACAGTTTCCCGTCAGTCTTTCCCAGCCAAAATAAAGCCAGGGACCCACAGCCCTGGGGAGGGGATGACAGAGTGGCCAGGAAGGGTGTCAGGTGCTTCTTCCACAACCCCAAAGCTGTGCTTTCTTTTCTTTTCTTTTTTTTTAAATGTTTTTATTGACAAAACAACATACAAACTGAAACATTCTTAACATGCAAACATTCTATACATGGTATATAATCAGTGGCTCACATTATCATCACATAGTAGTATATTCGTCACCATGATCATTTTTTAGAACATTTACATCACTCCAGAAGAAGAAAGAAAAAAGAAAAACTCATATATACCATACCCCTTACCCCTCCCTCTCCTTGACCACTAGTATTTCCATCTACCCAATATATTTTAACCTTTGTTCCCCCTATTTTTTATTTTTTTATCCATATTTTTTTACTTTTCTCTCCATACCCTAGATAAAGGGAACATCAGACACAAGGTTTTCACAATCACACTGTCACATTGTAAACATTATATCTTCATACAGTTGTCAAGAAACAGCTACTGGAGCACAGCTCTACAGTTTCAGATATTCCCTCTAGTCACTCAAATACACCATAAACTAAAAAGGGATATCTATATAATGCGTAAGAATAACCTCTTGACTCTGAAATCTCTCAGCCACTGACACTTTGTCTCATTTCTCTTTTCCTTCTTTTCATTAAAAAGGTTTTCTCAATCCCTTAATGCCAGTTCCAGCTCACCCTGGGATTTCTGTCCCATGTTGCCAGGGAGATTCACACCCCTGGGAGTCATGTCCCACGTAGGAGGGGTGGGCAGTGGGTTCCCTTGCCACTTCGGCTGAGAGAGAGAGGCCACATCTGAGCAACAGAAGAGGTTCTCTGGGGGTGACTCTTAGGCATAGTTTTAAGTAGGCTTAGCCTATCCTTTACAGGGATAAGTTTCATAGGGTGAACCCCAAGATCAGGAGCTCAGTCTGTTGATTTGGTTTTCCCCACTGCTTGCAAGAGTATCAGAAATTCTCCAAATGGGGAAGTTAAATTTTTCTCCCTTTCTCCCCATTTTCTTAAGGGGACCCTGCAAATACTTCTTTATTCATGGTCCAAATCATTCTGAGATTTATCAGGGTATCACACTAGCCTGGACAAACCAACAAAATTTCATGACTTGTTCAAGATTCCCTGTTGTTATGATGTAAAGCTGTGTTTTCTTGACCTTCCCAGGACATGCAGCCTTTCCCCTGTCCTCCGTAGCTCTGTGGAAGCATACTGAGTTACGTTTCCCCTGCCACCTTTGCCCAGGGTGGGTTGAAACAGTGGCCACCCTCAGAGCTGGGCCCTTGCTCATCAAAAACTGTGATCAGTGATCAGCCTGTGCCCATCCCAGATCCGGGGGAGGTAGATTTTTATGACCTTCTCTGGCACCAGCAAGTTATGCCAGGGGCTGGACTCTACTGCTCCCTGGCGCAAGAGTGGGGGATGGGTGGTAGTCAGCACTGTACAAAGAGAGTGATTCACTGGTATTTACCAGCCCCTGCCTTCCACTCTCCCCCTGACGCCACACTGTGTTCTGCTGGGCTCTAGAGTTTTCATCCAGACAGTTCTGCCTGTTTAATAGTTGTTCTGCTGGAGGAACTGACTCCTGGAGCTTCCTACTCCATCATTTCCCACAAACCTCCCTGAGGACACTCCTTTGAGACTGTTACTGGACAAGGCCCATGGATTCTTTTGCCTGACCAGTTCCTGAGACACCAGGATTTCAAAGAGAGAAGAGTTGATTACTAGGCATGTAGTAGGAGAGCAGATGGCCTAGCGCCCCAAAATCTGTCTCCCTAAACTGCAGTAATTCAGGTAGTTTGATTAGAGAAAAGGATGGGCCAGGTTTAGGATAATGAGCACAGTGGCCCCAGATGATGCTTAGTCACAGAATGTGTTTAAGAAATTGGCGGGATGGGTGGGATTTTTAGTATATTGAAGTGTGGGTGCCTTGTAGGTTAAAGTCTAAGCTATTGCACATGTCAGGCAGGCCCATTTTGGTTAGATCCAGTCTTGGTTATCAAAATAACTTTGGACTTGCTGTAGGTTTTGGACTGACCCAAGATCCATCATTAATAAACATTATGGCTCCCAGGGATGAATCCCTGGCACTATGGGATCAACAATTGTAACATGACCAAAACGGGGAAAAGAAGTATAACTAATAAAGTATCAGTGGCAGAGAGTTCAAATAGAGTCGAGAGGCTACTCTGTACGTTGCTCTTACGCAACCTTACTCTCGTGACCTGCCAACCCCAACCCCAACCAGGACCAGTCCAGCCAGTCCTAAAGAACACCTAGGGCAATATATAAGATTGCACAAGGGTTCCATGTACTAGTGTAACTTTCCAGAAACCTACAGATGGGTCCCTGGTCCAGATAAGTCCTGAAACCTAGAGGGCCCAGCCTCTCCAGAACATCAGCTAGTTCCAGTTCCTTACCCCATATTAATGACAGCCCCTTCCAACATGAAAAAGTTAGAATGGCCATAACCCAGATACCCCTGAAGAGAGGAGCACAAAGATCAAAGGTGATAGTGGAGTTATACAATGATATGATTTAACAAATGTGAATATGCTTGCTGAATCATTAAATTGATATTTCATTTAGTTTCCAGTATCTTAGAGCAGCTACACGTAAAAACCTGAAATTGTGGAATTGTAATCCATACCAAACTCTGAAAAATTTCTACAACTAATTCTTTTGCTGTGCTTTGAAATTTATTGGTTTCTTATATGTTATTTTTCACAGAAAAAAAAAGAAGGGAAAAAGTCGATTGTGGTGATAAAAAAAATATTTAAGCCCTCTAGCCTCCTATATTCTGGAGCAGCTAGAAGGAAAAATGTGAGAGGATCATATGGTAGCTCTTGACAAACTCTGGGATCTGTCCTGTAACTACTTGTTGAAAAGTGCTTTGAAAACTATTGCTTTTTTATTTCTTTGCTTTGTATATATCTTATACTATATGATAAAAAAGTTTAAATAAATAAATAAACATTACAGACTGTCTTTAGTGAATACAAGTGATTCTAAGACTCTAAAGTTGAAAAACTGGATAACTGGGTACAATTGAAGGTTAGTCGATGAGGCTTTTACAATCACAGGGCAGAAGATAAAGACTATACAATCATTATCAGAGATCAAGGCAGCTGGATTACAGTTTAGAGATTTCAGGTATTTCCCTCTGTCTCCTCCAATATACCAAAAAGCAAAAAGGAATATCTATATAATGATTCAGCAATCAAAATCATCCTTTAAATCCTGATTTCTCGGTTGCAAAGTCATCTTTAAAATATTGACTCCTGGTGTCCATAGCTTGACAATTTATGAGCACAAGAAGGGATTCTTACCCACACCCATAATCATGGAGCATCAAGGCCCCTGGGTGGTTGTCCCGAATCACAGGATTCCAGTACACAGCTTCATGTCCTCAGTGTCGTGAATTTGAAAGGTACCATGCTATTTGAACTTCACTATTTTCTCTTAAATGCTGTGAAGTAAAGGTGGAAACATATATATTTGATAAGGATATTAACAGAGTGAAATAAGATTGTTTATTAACAGTAAGGTGTTTCTGATAGTATAACCTAATCATCTTGACAGTCATTGTAACAATACATCTTTTTCTCACTTATGTCTGAAATTATAATTGTGTGGACTTTGGGCTTCAATCAGATCTGAGACATAGTTCCCTCAGTGTGTATTTATTGGGCCCCTTCCATCAGCCAGGCAGTGTGCCGGTGGTGGGATTGTGCAAAAAGTGATGGTCATTGACTTCATGCAGTGGGAAAGGCTTGTCTGTCGGGTCCTTAAACACCTGAGTGCAGCTCTATCCACGTCGGGTGCTGCAGGAGAGGTCATTGTACACTGAGAACTTAGGCCATGATCGGACTGGGTGTGAGAGGTCAAGGAGAGTTCCCCAAAGGAAGAGTCACAAGGGGTGAGACCTTAGCCTGAAGTTCAGTGAGCAAAGGAGGAGGAGGAAAGGGGGATTGGGGGAGCACTGTGTGTAAAGACCCAACGTCTGCAGGAAGCACGAACCCCTCAGAGAACAGAAAGCCGCTTGGGCAGGGGGCAGAGCCCAGAGGGTGGGTGTCCCAGGGCCCCAGCATCCAGGCTTCAGCTCCGTTTTAGCCCATTACAGCAGCTCAGTTGAGAATGGGAGTCAGATGAGGAAGACAAGTCAGATTTGCCTTTTGCAAGGATCATTCTCGACACACTTAGAGAGTGGAATGAAAGGGGCCAGGCGTGGGCACGAGGAGACATGGGCATCTAGCCTGATGTCCGGATGAGGGGGATGGTGGCTGGGGTTGGGCAGTGGCAGCAGTGATGGGGAGAAGCAGGAGAGCTGCACGCTGGCGGGATTGGCGTGGGGTGAGGGGAGAGGCCGGTGTCTAGCTTGCCAGACAGGAGGCAGGCCTGTGAGGAAGGGCGGTTGTGGGAGCCCAGGCCTTGGCCATGGCACCGGCTTTCCTAATCATGTCTCCAATTTCTTCTTTTTCAAACAGGGTAACTTCTTCCAAAATATTGGCTCCATCACTCTGTTTGCTGTCTTTGGCACGGCAATTTCTGCTTTTGTAGTAGGTGGAGGAATTTATTTTCTAGGTCAGGTAAGATAAACCTCTTTGAAAAACTTCGAGAACCTGTCCTCTTAAAGCTGGTTCAGGGAGGGCAGCAGAGGGAGCACCTCCGGGGCCCGGGGTCACCTGCAGGGAAGGATGCCTCTGGGAAGGGGCCCCACTCCTGTAGTAGAATGGCTTCTCAGAGCCCCGGAAGAATGTGGGCACCCAGAATTGAGTGACTCTCTTCCAAACCCCCAAAGTATTTGATCTTAATTGCAAACCATTACCATATTAAGCCTTGGACTGAAAATAAAGCAGAATATATACCATCAAGAGCTTCACATTATCACAGTATCTGTGTGTTGTCAAGTAATCTGAATCAGTGTTGAATGTTTTTGGTTGTTGGTTTTTTTTTCTTTAATGAAACTTTACATTTTTTAAATCAAAGAAGATTTGGAATCTGTTCACTCAATTTGAGGCTGTCCATCAGTAAAATTACGTACTTTGGATTTTCTGCCATCATTAAACCACTTCCCATTGCCCCCAAGTGGGCGTCCTGTACCTTACGTGTGTCAGATTTGACAGCAGCAGGCTGAAGCCTGTTCCCTCTGATTTCCACCTTTACTGTTGCCTTGTCGGCACCAGAATAAATCTGTTTTGAACCTTGTTCATTGCTCAGTTTCTGGTAATATCAAATAGAAATAACCTTTAGAAGATGCATAACTCGGTGGCCCAATATTTTCCAAATGTCTAATGTATGATATTACAAAACTATGCATGGGTATAAAATCTATTCAAGATGCCAGAAAAAGCAAAGAACTTTATTGTAAAAAAAGAGCACAAAATATTTATTTATATGTCTACATTTCCATATTGCACATAAATATTAAGTAACTATGACTTACTGAGTTT
>PVIY010037665.1:0-24495 GCA_004026745.1 Myrmecophaga tridactyla | reverse complement strand
GGAGTTAGCGGTCAGCAGGCACAGGAAGATTTCTTCTTTGTCCTCTTCCTCTTCATCTACCCTATCACATTGATGGGAAACCTGCTCATCATCTTGGCCATTCACTCTGATGTTCACCTCCACAACCCCATGTACTTTTTTCTTGCCAACCTCTCCTTTGTTGACATCCTCTTCTCATCTGTAACGATCCCTAAGATGCTCACAAACCATCTTTTAGCAAGCAGAACCATCTCTTTTGGGGGATGCCTTACACAGATGTATTTCATGATTGCCTTGGCAAACACTGACAGCTATATCTTAGCTGTGATGGCATATGATCGGGCGGTGGCCATCAGCCGCCCTCTTCATTATGCAACAATTATGAACCCAAGGTCCTGTTTCCTGCTTGTTGTTGGATCTTGGGTGATTGCAGATGCCAATGCCCTAGCCCATACTCTGCTCACAGCTGGTCTGTCCTTCTGTGGCAACAAGGAAGTGGCCAATTTCTATTGTGACATTATGCCTTTGCTCAAGTTGTCCTGTTCTGACATCCACTTTAATGTGAAGATGATGTACCTAGGGGTTGGTGTTTTCTCTGTGCCATTAATATGCATCATTATCTCCTATGTTCGGGTCTTCTCCACTGTCCTACGGGTTCCATCCACCAAAGGTGTGCTCAAAGCCTTCTCCACCTGCGGCTCTCACCTGACAGTTGTTTCTTTGTATTATGGGATAGTGATGGGCATGTATTTCCGCCCTCTGACCAGTTACAGCCTGAAGGACGCATTAATAACTGTGATGTACATGGCAGTGACCCCAATGTTAAATCCTTTCATCTATAGTCTGAGAAACCAGGACATGAAGGCTGCCTTGGGGAAGGTTTTCATCAAAAGAAGATTCTCATAATGAATGTAAAGTCATGCATCAGACACCATGCTCTCCAATTAAGATGCACTTGAGAGTCCAGCCTCAAAATCATCCCAATCCAAGTAGTCAGCTTTGACCTTTCCAGAAAAAAAAGTTTGATGAGTCTGCTGTCTTACTGAATGACCACTTTGTATGCATTATTGCTCCTTTAGCAGAGTGGCCACATAAGAACAGTGAGTTCATATCCCGGTTGTACTACTGACTAGTAAGATAGAATTTGGAAAGTTTCAGCTCATCTTCCACATCTACATATTAGGAATAAAAATACCTACTCTGCTTCTGTCAGGGGATTGAGATAATAACATTGACTCGTGCTTTGAGGGTATAAATCACTATCCAAATGCCCATTGTACTGGAATATGATATTTTGTCACCCTTTTTCTATGCTTATAAGCCTTTGAGGGCAAGAGATGTCTTAATGCATCTCTGTACTCTTGCAATGCATCCAGTAATGATTAGTAGAAAATGGGATAAATGGATGACAATATTAGACCCTCATATATAATCTGTTAGTGATCAGGCATAGTTACATGGGACATATTTGCCAAGTCATTGAAATCTTAAAGGAATGGACCTCGAGATACATTTTTTATCTAACTGCATATTTACTGCACATTTAATTAAACTGAACTATGTCTAAACAGCATAAATCTTACTAGAATTATATTCATTTTGAAGTAATGATGTGACACAATCTATTTTAATTATAATATGAAGTATAGTACTTCCTACTTTAGTACTACGAACACTAAAAAGTAATTTCTACAAAGTGCTCTTTCTCCTTTTTTTTTTTTTTTTTTTTTTTTGGCATGGGCAGGCACTGGAAAGTGCCAGCATGGCAGGCTAGAACTCTGCCTACTGAGCCACTGTGGCCTGCCCTCTTTCTCTTTTTCAAATTGTCTTCAAGTATATGTTTTTCTCCCAAGTACTAAAAGTGTTCTATCTTTCTCTTACTATGGTAATATATTTCGTAAGTCATTACTTTTTTCAAAATGTCCCAAATTACAAAGAATGTAACTGGGCCTGGAATTTGGCAACAGATAATTAAATGTATCCGTTATCCTTCACAGAGTCTGTCCTTTTGGGGAGGTGAATTCAGAAATTATCATGAGAAGATAATGAGCGCCGTGGTCATGGTACATCGAATATATTTGCAATTTTTGAGTTAAAGCATCATTTTCATCATAATTCTCTTCTACACCCCCACATGATTCCTCACATATAATTTATATGACAAAAATGAACATGACAATAAGAAATTCTGGGTAAGAAAGTATCTGATTACTAGGAAGAAAACATCTTACATGTGTCTGGATGTGCACTGTCCTGACGGTTTAGAGGTTTTGTGGACCCCAGAAAAGATCATGTTCTTAGAGCTGATGCACTCCTGTGTGTGTGTACCCACCGTAACCACCGCCCTCACAGTCCTCCCTGTGGTCCTCAACAGAAAGATCATGACCTCTCTGCCACAGTCCATCAAATTATAAGACTGTGACCATTGTTCTAGGCTGGTATTAAAGGGCACATAGAGTGGCATTGTCAACATGGCAATGTCAATGAGTACTGAAAAGTTCTTGCCTTTTTTTGATGAGAAAAGAGGACAATGCTGAATTTTTCACAGCTCTAGAGGAAGCTATATGCTGGAGAAGGACCCTACAGCTGCTGAAGTGAAGAGAGAGATAAATATCAGGACCCAACTGATATTTATCAACTGAGACGACCGCAGTACTAGGATATCTCAGCTATCTGCAAGAGCGATTACAGGACTTCCAGGAAGATGGCAGAATAGAATAGCCTGAGTTCACCTCTGATCCAAGGAACAACTAGAGAAATAACAGAAAAACCACCGGGACAGAAGCTTCAGGGTGCAAGTGACCTGAGAGGGTCTTCTGCGCTACATAGGGAGGTCCTGGATGAAAAACCTGAGAAATTGAGACGCAGAAAATGCTGTGAGTGGCTTTCATCAGGACTCCACTGGGGACAAGAGGCTACGCCCAGCAAAGTGCCTACCACTGCAGCTAGCTTGGGGTATCAGTCCCCTTAGCTCCACAGTCCGGAGCTCTCTTGGGGAACCCAGAAGCCAGTAAACTTGCTTTCCTGCTCATATAGACCATTTAACTAGTGCACAGAGCTTAATGCTCCCCTTGCCATACTGAGGCCCAGAGCCACACCCCATGCCCACCCAGCAACCCGCCCTGTGCCCCACCCTACCCCTACCACATGACTCTTGTCCCTATCCCTACACCCTGTACCCCACACAACACCCCATGCTGCCAGCCCCCCCCGACTCTTTGCACTCCATGCTCCTGTGCCTCATGCCTGCAACACACCTAGTTAGCAGACATTTCCAGGTGGGCTTTTGGACAGGGGCCGCTGACATACCCAGTCCCACAACCCAAGGACATTCCAAGCAGGAGTCTGGGGGGCACCAGTGCTATTGGGCCTACAAGCAGACTCTCCACTGAGGTGCACATTGCCCCCCCCCCCACTCCCGGCCCAGGGTTGGTTGCTTGCAGAGTGCACCAGGACCAGTGGACCTGGCTGGAATTGTACTGGTTCTCCATCCAGTTGACCTGGCTACTGCAGTCAGGAAGAAGTGGGCCTGAGGGCAAGAGATGGCCCAAGAGCATCATCTGCTGGAAAGAAATACAAGGTATGGACTTTCAAACTATCTGTCTACCTTCAAACAGATTCTCAAGTAGAGTTGCATCCCCTGCATGAGGTCAGGTTTTGGTTTGGCAGGGAATTACTGACAAACCAAGTACAAATGGACACCTTCAACACAAATGCAAGCAAATACAAAACCCTAGACGACTGAGAAAATCAACTTCCAAAATAACCCTATCAAGATAATCAGAAGACTCGAAGCCAACAGAAAATCTCAAAGCATATGAAGATACAGGCAGATATAGCCCAGCCAAATGACCAAATTAAAATACCAGAGGAGAAACAGACTCTGGAACAACTAATCAAAGATGTTCCTACAACTCTCCTAAATAAATTCAGTGGGTTGGCTAATGAATAACAGGTATCAAGAAGACACTAAAACAGCATAAAGAAGAATTTGAAAGAATAAGTAGAAAAATACCAGATATCACAGAGATGAAATATACTGTAGACCAAATAAAAAATATACTAGAGACAAACAACAGCAGATTTGAAGAGGCAGAAGAAAGAATAAGGGAACTAGAGGACAGGAAAATGAATTTGAATGCACAAAAGAACAAATGACAAAAAAGATGGAAAAATTTGAACTGGATCTCAGGAAATGATGATGGACAACATGAAGCACACAAATATAAGAATCATCAGTGTCCCAGAATGAGAAAAGAAGAGTAAAGAGCTAGGAAGACTAGTTGAGGAAATAATGGAAGAAAACTTCCCAACCCTGGGCCACGGTGGCTCAGCAGGTAAGAACGCTTGCCTGCTGTGCCCAAGGACCCAGGTTTGCTTTCTGGTGCCTGCCCATGTTAAAAAAATAAAAAAGAAAAGAAAAACTTCCCAACCCTTATAAAAGACATAAATATACAAATCAAAGAAGCCCAACAAACCCCAAATAGAATAAATCTGAATAGACCTACTCCAAGGCACATACTAATCAATCTGTCAAATGTTGACGAGAAGTAGAAAATCCTAAAGGAGCAAGAGAAAAGGGACTCACCACATAAAAGGGCAACAAAATAAAATTAAGTTTGGACTATTCAGTGGGCACCATGGAGGCAGGAAGGCAGTAGTATGATATATTTCAGGTCCTGAAAGATAAAGACATCCAGCCAATAATTCTTTATCCACCCAAATTGTCCTTCAACAGACAAAGGCCAATAGAATTTGTGAACTAGAGACCTGCCAACAAAAGGGAGTTATGTTGGCTGAAAAAAAACAAGACAGGGGAGGGAGGTCTGGAGGAGGGCACAGAATTAAAGCGTGCCAGTAAGAGTAACTTAAAGGGTAAAAAGAGAAAGAGGAAAAAGAATATATAGATCTGACAAAACACAAAGGATAAGATAGTAGATTTAAGAAATGCCTTTACATAATTTGAATGTTAACAAACTAAATTCACCAATTAAAAGACACAGATTGGTAGAATGAATGAAGAAATGTGACCCAACTATATGTGGCTTATAAGAGACTCATCTTGGACCCAAGAATACAAATAGGTTGAAAGTGAAAGGATGGAAAAAGATGTGCCGTGCAAGCTGTAACCAAAAGAAAGAATGAATAGCTATACTAATATCAGACAAAATAGACTTTAAATGTAAAGATGTCATAAGAGACAAAGAAGGACACTACATATTAATAAAAGGGACAATTCACCAAGGAGAAATAACAACCATAAACGTTTATGCTCCCAATCAAGGAGCTCCAAAGTACACGAGGTGAACATTGGCAAAACTGAAGGGGGCAATAGACTTTTCAACAAACTATTCTTCAAACTACTATTACGTGCTACGGTCCATAATTAACAAGAAGTTGTCAACACTACCACAGAAATACCAGGGGTAAATAATTGGGGGGTGGGGCAGAACAAGAGTTAAGGGGAGGTTTGGACTTTATATTTGGTGAGGGTGTGTTTATTGGTTATTTTTCTCTTTGGATCGATGAAAATTGTCTAAGATTGAAAATGTTGATGGTTGTACAACTAAGTGACAATAGGAGACATGGATTGTTGACTGTGGATATTATACATAATGCCCAATGGAAGGAGGTGGGTGAAGGATCCATTGAGAAGTTGAATGGTGAACTGTGGTACATAAATTTGATGGAATATTGTGTGGCTACAGAATGGAATGAAGTCATGAGGTATGCAAGGAGGTGAATGAACCTTGAGGACACCATGTGGTGCAAAATAAGTCAAACAAAAGAACAAATATTGTATGGTCTCTTTTAGAAAATACTTATAAGAAAATTGGGGCCTAGATTGTGAACACTTATAGTAGTCACATTTAGTCTGGAGCTGTAAATGCTATTTCTAGATTTTGAATTGCTGTGCTATATATGTATAATCTGGTATCTCCCTGAAACTTGGATATCTGTGGACACCCAAGATGCAGAGTTAGAGGTCTGCAGCTCTGAAAGTCAGCATTACTACATATAACAACTGTTGAAGAAACCGAAAAAGAGATCAGGCTTCAATTAGAATTAAGAATGGAGCAAATCGGGTCGGGACTAAGGTAAGTCAGAATACAGGGGTAAGGATGACATTGTTGGTATTTTAGAACTTCACCTACTCTATGAGACCAAAGGAAGAGAGAATTTATGTTGTCCAAAACCTAAATTTTCTGTATCACATAATCTAATTCCTGTCTTGATAGCTCATTTTAAAAACCCAAACACATGGAGCCCAGAATGTGAATGAGGGACTGTAATTCTGTATAACTTAATGTAATGCTATTACATTACATCCCAAAGTTGAGCAGATAATTAAAAAGTATTGACAAAGTCCCTTGAGGGGTGGGAGAAAAAATATGGAACTATTAAGCTTTACCACCAGGGAAATCTCTGATAATGTATCAAACATAAGGGACTCCCAAGTGAATAGCCAAGCCATTGATTTGAGGCTTGCTCTTGTGAAGTTTATTTCTGTAGCAGAGAAACTAAGTCTACCTATAGTTATGCCTAAGAATTACTTCCAGAAAAGCTCTTTTATTGCTCATATGTGCCCTCTCTCTCTCTCTCTCTCTCTCTCTCTCTCTCTCTCTCTCTCTCTCTCTCTCTCTCTCTCTCTCTCTCTCTCAGCCCAACTCTGCAAAGAAAAGCATTATCCTCCCCACTACGTGGGACATGACATCTAGGGGTGGAAGTCTCCCTGCCAACATGGGACATGATTCATGGGTATGAACCTGGCCCTGGCACTGTGGGATTGACAACTCCTTCCTGACCAAAAGGAGGAAAAGAAATGTAACAAAATATGATGGCAGTGGCTAAGAAAGTTCAAATAGAGTCGAGAGGCTAAGAATAAGAGTTTGTGCAAGCTTTAGCTACATATTCCTAATTACCATGCTTTGCCAAACCCCAACCAAAACCATTCCTGTCAACCTAAAGAAAATCTAGGGCTTTATCTGATATTCTACAAAAGTTTCATGCAGTAAGATTACTTTCTAGAAAACTACAACCTTCAGATGGGATCCTAGGCCAAATAAGTCCTGAAATCCAGAGGGGTCAGCTTCTGCAAGAACATCAACAAGTTCCATCCCCCATCCCATATTATTGAGACTCCTTTCCAACATGAAAAAGTTATAATGGGCATATTCCAAATACCCCTAAAGACTGGGAGAAGGATCAAAGTAGAAGGAGGAGTTAAGATTTAACAAATGAGAAGATAAGATTTAACAAATGAGTATGACTGCTGAATTATTATATTGATGCTTCTTTCAGCTTCCAGTTTCTTGGAGCAGCTAGAAGGAAAAAAACAAAATTGTGGAACAGTAACCTGTACTAAACTCTGAAATCTGATCTATAACTACTTGTTACAATGTACTTTGAGATATATTTCTTTCTTTTTTTTTTTTTATATGGGCAGGCATCGGGAATTGAACCTGGGTCCTCTGGCATGGCAGGCGAGCATTCTCACCTGCTGAGCTACCATGGCCCGCCCAAGATATATTTCTTTTTTGTATATATGTTATATTTCACAATAAAAATAAAATTTAAAAAGACACATATAAGAAGTGCACCACATAACATCGAGAAACTTTCTATCTCTAAATATCTAAAAATGTAGGAGATCTACTCTCAGAATGCTAAATAAAAGAAAGTATAACTCTCACCCTAATCCTCCTCAAGACAGATACTAAGAAAAGTTGATTTAAAATTCTTTATCTTTGCCACACAAAACACCAGGAAGGTTTCAGCATTGACAGGAAGGAAAGCCAGGAGCTCAATAGTTCCCAAATCCTAGGAGATCCAAAGAACAGTTCCATTTGTGCTCAATAGCCCAGGAGAGGGGTCAACATTCCTACAAAGATTCTAGAAAGGTCACTCCAGAAATTGGACCCTGGAGACACACTCTCATAAAAACCCTCTGGAAAATAACTGGGGAATGATTACTCTAAAGAGCCTTGACGCCACTGGAGGAGGGTGAAAATGAGTCCTGACAATTACCGTGACTTGGCCTGAATGAAGACTGGGGGAGTTATGTTCCAAAAGACTTTAAACCCAGGGGAATATTCCCCGATTTTCTCCATGCAAAGACACAGCCTGCTTCATTGAAGAGGAAGCTACACTTTCCATCCTCAGGCTCCATGACAGCTCCAGTACCACTTTCCAGGCTGCCAGTTCTGCCCTGTAGTGGGACTCTCAACCTCATCATTCCAAACCTGCTTCTGCCACATCAAGAAGAGAAGACCAGGGATCCGCTCTCCAGACCAACTACTGGATACATATCCCCTAAAGTACTGCTACCAGGTGCTATACAAGCTGGCTCTAAATTCTCTATTTGTAGAAGAGGATTGAAGGCCAAAAGCCTGGAACCTTTTTGACTTCATCTGACTTCAGTAGAGACTCACCTTGTAAGGACTATGGACTATTGAAGAAAACGAGTTTTGTGATATCTATATCAAGGGATAGCCAGCTTTAAAACAGCACTTACTACGTGTCAGCAATTGTGTGACATACATCTCTTTTGACTCTGATAAAACTCCCAAGAGGTAAGTAGAACTATTATGTCATTTTTTTAAAATATGGAACGCTTCACAAATTTGCATGTCATCCTTGCGCAGGGGCCATGCTAATCTTTCTGTATCATACCAATTTAAGTATATGTGCTGCCGAAGCAAGCACCATTATGTCATTTTATCAGATGAAAAACAAGGTGAAATAAATTACGTAAAGAAACTAGTAGAGATAATACGAAGGCCAGAATTCAAACCTTATTGTGACTACAGAACTCAAGTTCTCAATTTTGTGAGACATGAAGGTAAAACAAGATGGGTGGGGAGCATATGTTCCTCCAACTCTGCCCTCACTCCTCTGTCTCGTCCTGTGGAGTTCCCTCTTTTTACACAGTCCTGCACCAGCCAACAAAATAATGAACAAAAGAACACTGAAAACGCAGCTTAAGATCTTATCTAACAATTCTTCTAGGGCTTTTGTTTATGAAAATATGATCATGAAGGGTAATACTCTTTAGGTTATCCCACTCCTAAGTTTTAACACCTAGAGTAAAATTGTGTGCATGTGTGTACCCTTATGTACATGCACATGTGTGTGTATGAGTGTGTGTCCTCTCAGAGAGGAGAACAAATCCAGCTTCCACTCCACATTCAGTGGGGCCAGTTGATGGGCCCTTCAGAAAATATGTTATTTCATTGTCAATGCACTGATGCATTTTGAGCTATCAGCGAGGTCTCCAGTCACTCAGAGATCAGGTCCTTGGCCTTGTCTGCTGTCCTACATGCCAAGGGGAAACTTTGGCCTTTTCTGTCCCTGCACAACTGTCATCTGTACCATCACACTCATGTGAGGAATAACAACACAAACGCTTACCAGAAAGGAGAATTTTAGTGGCTGAGCACTGCCTGGGAGTCTGCTTTTAGTCCAGTCAACTCAAGGCTCTCACACAGTCCCTGGTCTCATATGCTCCTTGCTCCTCTCCCTGATGGTCTCAGGTTCTTTTACCTCTTTCTGCAGAGTCTCAGCAGAAATCACCCCTGCACATGACAACCCCTGACACAGGCACTGTGGATCTCCATCCCACAGCCCTGTGCTCAGAAACACCCTTCTCTGAGACCCTTCTGTCTCTTTACTTCCCACACTGATTGTATCAAATATTTCTCCTTTTATGGTGCACTTTATCATACATTCTGTAGCTGTCTTTTTAATTAATCAGTTTGTGCAATAGATTGTCACACCAAAAGTTTACCATACTCATGAAGAATTTATTTTATATGTCCAAATATGTGGGTTTATATTAAACAAATGTTCTTCACTCCATTACCAGGAATGGTTAGTGCAACCTGCAAGTCCTTGTACCTTAGTACATACACAAATTCCATGTTGTGGTTCAAAACTCCCTGCTCCTTTGTCTGAATCTTCCACTCTTGATAAAGATACATAATACATGTTTGCCTAAATTCACCCTGCATGGTTTGAATTCTTTGTTCAAACCATGATTTTTTTTTCCATGATAATGAATTTGGACTTCAACTTAGCTGATGCTCAGACAGGGAGTGATTTTAAGAGACAGACACAATCTTATTTGCACTTTGCAACTATAATCATAGCAGTAAGCAGACATCTCTATGAAAAAGCCTGCCTGAAAATGAAGGGCAGAAATATAAAATGAGGGGTTAGCTAGAAAGGGTTACATGATTGGGAAGATTCATTTAATGAAAGGCTATAATACGTTGATCAGTTAATGGGATAGAAAAGGAATTGAGATACATATTAGAGAGAGAGAAAATGCAGCCCCTCGGAGAAATGATGGAGCAAAGTTGATGAAGAAACAGAGGGAAAGTACTAATTTGTAATATATGCCTGGTGGGCTCTCTACTCTGTCACATGGGACAGGTGTCAGTCCCTATGCCGGACCTTCTCCATTGTTTAAATTATCAGCGCTAAAGCCCTAGGAAAACATTTCATGTCTTAAAGGGCGATTTTTCCCTCCTTATTCTTTCTCCTCAAATGGTCTCGGTTCTTCTTGGGTCTCTATTCTCCTATAGGAATTTTAGTATCAGTGTGTTTCGTTCCATGTTTAAAAGAAACTTGTGGGGTTTTCTGTTTGGGATTGCAAAAATTTCATAGAGTCATTAGAGGAGAATTGACATTTTTGCCACATTGAGCCTTTCTAAGCATTGCCGTTGCATATCTCTCATTTATATAGGTATTTTTTTTTTACCTTTAGTAAAATTGTATAATTTTGATATTGGACTTGGACGTCTTTTGCAAGAAGAATCTTTGATTCTTTGATTTTATTGAATCTTTGATTTTATTGAATCTTTGATTCAATAAAATTCCCATGCTATTGTGTATGGGGATCTTTCTTAAAATTACATCTTCTCAATGGCTGAGAGATTCCAAACAGAGCTGAGAGGTGATCCTGGAGATTATTCTGATGCATTATATAGATATCACATTTTTAGTTAAGGTGTAATGAATGGAGAGGCTGAGAGGGAACTGCCTGAAAATGTAGAGCTGTGTTCCAGTAGCCATGTTTCTTGAAGATGATTGTATAATGCTATAGCTGTTGCAGTGTGACTGTATGATTGTGAAAACCTGTGTCTGATGCTCCTTTTATCTACCTTATCAACAGACGAGTAAAACATATGGATTAAAAATAAATAAATAATGGGGGAGCAAATGTTAAATAAATTTAGTAGATTGAAATGCTAGTGATCAATGAAAGGGAGGGGTAAGGGGTATGGTATGTATGAATTTTTTTCTTTTTTCTTTTTATTTCTTTTTCTGAATTGATGCAAATGTTCTAAGAAATTATCACGATAATGAATGTACAACTATGTGATGATATCGTGAGTTATTGATTATATAACAGAATGGAATGATCATATATGGTAAGAACGTTTGTGTTTGTATGTGTTTATGTTTCATAAATAAATAAATAATGGGGGAACAAATGGTAAAATAAATTTAGTGACTGAAATGCTAGTGATCAATGAAAGGGAGAGGTAAGGGGTATGGTATGTATGAATTTTTTTTCTGTTTTCTCTTTATTTCTTTTTCTGAATTGATGCAAATGATCTAAGAAATGATCACGCTGATGAATATACAACTATGTGATGATACTGTGAGTTATTGATTATATATCAAGAATGGAATGATCATATGGTAAGAGTGTTCGTGTTTGTATGCTGTTATGTTGAATAAAAAAATTACATCTTCTAACTTTTTCTTAATATAGGTAGAATATTGATTTATTTAATTTTGATTCATATCCCTTAATTTTGCAGAACTCTGTGAGTTGAGCTACACATTCCATTGGATTTTCTTTGCCTGCTTTCATAATTTCTGTGAATTTTATTCATTTTGAATTTTCATTTACAATTTTTATAGGACAAAAATATGCAAAGGAGAGAATTGTTTTTAAATGTTTTTTAAATAGACAAAAGTGACAAAATAAATAAAAGTAAAGAACATTTGAAAATAAAACGAAGAGATTTATTTCTCTGCTTTGTAAAAACCCCAGGTGGGCGAACTTCACAGTAGGTAGCACTACAAAATACGGAGAAAGAGGAACACAGGCACATTCCAGCATGTGTCTCCACCAGCCTATTCAGCCTCTTGGCCATTTGGATCCATCTGGCAGAAGGGGAGAGAGCATATGGAGGAGCCCAGAACAGGAGCATATCAATGGACTGATAGAACATATGACCATACCTCACTGCATTGGTACCTGGGAAGTGTATTGTAGCTGAGTGTCCAGGAAGAAATGAACAACCTGTATGGGGGTGAGCAGGTATTAGTCTGTGCCACAATTAGCATGGACTGAAATTATAAGATAGATCAAAAGGGAGGGAGCCTGTAGTAAACCGGTTAAGGGGGCATTATAATATCCTGACCAGAAAATAATGATGGTCTAAGTCAAAGCACTGAGATAGTAAATGCATATCTTAAATATATAAAATTTCATATAAATAAAAAATCAAAAAAATCAGACATAGAGATGACAGATAAGCTGGTCCAGTGCCTGTGAGCATCCCATGTGTGGGAAATCATGAAATACACCTGGATTCAACTCAAAAAGTGTTTATTGCTAATTTCTTAGTCTACTGTGTATTTTTTGCATGATTAATCTGTAAACCTACAACTGCTGTAATAAAAAAATAATTTAAAATTTCCTTAGGGAATAGAAGGAACAGTATTTCACAATAATTTATCTAGAGGTGATAAAATATATATTTAGAGATTTCCTCCTCATAAAGCTTAGTTTGAATTGTACAGGAAAGAGTTAAAAGTGATGGGTAATTAATCTCATTACATGCAGTAAATTCACCAGTAATTCTGGATTTGCCTCCCCTTTCATGCTGAAGGAACCATGAAGAAGGAAAACCAGTCCTCTACCTTGTATTTCATCCTCCTGGGAGTAAGCCATCAGCAGGCACAGGAAGATTTCTTCTTTGTCCTCTTCCTCTTCATCTACCCCATTACACTGATGGGAAACCTGCTCATCATCTTGGCCATCTGCTCCAATGTTCGCCTCCACAGCCCCATGTACTTTTTCCTTGCCAACCTGTCCTTTGTGGACATCTTTTTCTCATCTGTAACCATCCCTAACCATCTCTTGGGTAGCAGAGCCATCTCCTTTGGGGGGTGCCTCACACAGATGTATTTCATGATTGCCTTGGCGAACACTGACAGCTACATTTTAGCTGTGATGGCTTATGATCGGGCAGTGGCCATCAGCCACCCTCTTCATTATGCAACAATTATGAACCGGAGGTCTTGTTTCCTACTTATTCTTGGATCTTGGGTAATTGCAAATTCCAATGCCCTACCCCACACTCTGCTCACAGCTGGTCTGTCCTTCTGTGACAAGAAAGTAGCCAATTTCTATTGTGACATTAGCACTTTGCTCAAATTGTCCTGTTCTGACACACACTTTAATGTGAAGGTTATGTACCTAGGGGCTGCTATCTTCTCCATGCCATTAATATGCATCATTATCTCCTATGTTCGGGTCTTTTCCACTGTCTTAAGGGTTCCATCCACCAAGGGTGTGCTCAAAGCCTTCTCTACCTGTGGCTCTCACTTGACAGTTGTTTCTTTGTATTATGGGACAGTGATGGGAATGTATTTGCACCCTCTGACCAGTTATAGCCTGAAGGATGCAGTGATAACTGTGATGTACGTGGCAGTGACCCCGATGTTAAATCCTTTCATCTATAGTCTGAGAAACCGGGACATGAAGGCTGCCCTGGGTAAGCTCTTTAGCAAGAGAAGGTTCTCATAATGACTATGAAGTCAGGCATGCATTAATACTGTGGTCCCTAATTTAGGATGCACTTGAGTCCATCCCCAATGTCATTCCACTCCACAAGGCCAGCCTTGACCTTTCCAACCAGAAAATCCCATTGATGAGACTGCAGTCTTACTGAATGACCACTTTGTATGCATCATTGCTCCTTTGGCAGAGTAGTAGCACAAGAGCATTGGGTCCATGTCCCGACTCTGCTACTGATTAAAAGAGTAGAGTTTGGAAAGTCTCAACCTTATCTTCCACATCTATGTGTTAAGATTAAAAATATCTGTTTGGCTTCTCTCGGAGGATTGAAATGGACATATCAGTTCTTACTTTGAGGATATAAATCACTATCTGAATTCCATCATACTGGATTATGAAGTTTCATCACCCCTTCTATATTTGTAAGTTTTGAGGGCAAATGATGCCTTAATGCATCTCTGTACCTCTCGTAACACATCCAATAATCATCAGTGGAAAGTGGGATGAATAAATGATAATATCAGGCCCTAAAATGTAATCTGATAGTAAGCAGACATAATTAGACTCATTGTTGCTTAGCTGTCCATTGAAATCACAAAGAATACAATCAGAGAGATTGTATTCTTACTACATGACTAAGGTAGATTATCTCTAAACATCATAATACATTGAAATCTTACTAGAGTGACACGTCAACATACTATATTTTTTATTGTGAAATATATATACAAAAAAGCAATAAATTTCAAAGTACTTTTTAACAAGTAGTTATAGAACAGATTTTAAAGTTTGGTATGGGTTACAGTTTCACAATTTTTCATTTTTTCTTCTAGGTGCTCCAAGACACTGGAGACCAAAAGAAATATCAATATAGTGATTCAGCAGTCTTACTCATTTGTTTAATCCTATCTTCTCTGTTATATTCCTTTCTCCTCTTTAATTAACATATATACAAAAAAGTAATAAATTTCAAAGTACATCACAACAACCAGTTGTAGAACAGATTTCAGAATTTGGTAAGGGTTACAATTCCACAATTTTAGATTTTTACTTCTAGCTGCTCTAAGGTACTAGAGACTGAAAGAAATATCAGCATAGTGTTTCAGCACTCATACTCATTTGTTAAACCTGAATTTTTGTGTGTAACTCTACCATCACTTTTGATTTTTCTTCCACTCTTAGGGGTATTTAGACTATGTCCTTTCTGACTTTTTCATATTTGAAGGGGCTGTTGATAATATGGGAGAGGGAGATGGAACTAGTTGATGTTCTGAAGATGCTGGCCCCTCTGCATTTCAGGACTTATCTGGTCCATGGACCGACCCATCTGGAGGTTGTAGGTTTCTGGAAAGTTACCTTAGTGCATGGAACCTTTGCAGACATCCTAGGTATTTTTTTAGAACTGGCCAGAGCAGTTTGGTTCGGGGTTTGCTATTTATGATAGATAGTAATGTCTCTCTAACTGAAGCTTGCATAAGAGTGCCCTCCAGAGTAGCTTCTCAACTCTATTTGTACTCTCTCAGCCATTGATACCTTATTTGTTTTTCTTTTCCCCCTTTTGGTCAGGATGGCATTGTTGATCCCACAGTGCCAGAGCCAGGCTCATCCCTGGGAGTCATCTCCCATGCTGCCAGGGAGACTTTCATCCCTGGATGTCATGTCCCATGTAGGGAGGAGGGCAACGGTTTCACTTGCAGAGTTGGGCTTAAAGAGAGAGAGGCTACATCTGAGCAACAAAAGAGTCCTCCAGAGGTGACTCTTAGGCATACCTCTAGGTAGCTTTCTAGTTTGCAAGCTGCTGCAATGAGATTTACCAGAGATGGAACAGTTTTAAAAAGAGGAATTTATTAGGTTGTAAGCTTACATTTTCTAAGACTGTGAAAATGTCCAATTAAAGCAAGGCTATAGAAATGTCCAATCTAAGGCATCCAGGTAAAGATATCTTGGTTCAAGAAGGTCGATAACATTCAGGGTTTCTCTCTCAACTGGAAAGGCACATGGCAAACCTGGCAACATCTGCTAGCTTTCTTGTTTCATGAAGCTCTCCCTGGGGGTGTTTTCCTTCTTCATCTCCAAAAGTCTCTGGCTGCATGTGCTCTAAGGATTTTTCCAAAATGATTCCCTCTTAAAGGGCTCCAGTCAGCGACCCCCAAGTTGAACAGATGGAGACACATCTCCATGGAAACCATATAATCAAAAGTTACCACCCAGAATTGGGTGGGTCATATCTCCATGGGTAATCAAAAAGCTCCCACCCAGCAATATTGAAAGAGTATTAAAGGACATGGCTTTTTCTGGGGTACACAACAGATTCAGACTGGCACAGTAGGCTAAGCTTCTCCAATACAAACTGTCATGGTCAGGTTTATGTGTCAATTTGGCCAGTTAGTGGTACCTAGTTGTCTGGTCAGGCAAGTGCTGACCTATCTGTTTCCATGAGGACATTTCATGGACTTAAAACATGATTACATTGGCTACATCCACAGCTGATTGCATTTGTATTCTGCAATGAGTAACACTTAATCTAATCACCAGAAGGCTTTTAAGAAGGATCCAAAAGACAGTCACCTTTCCTGATTCAGCTGGTGAGCCTTTCCTGTGGAATTTGTCCAGTCCCTTCATTGGAGTTGCCAACTTCACAGCCTGCCCTACAGATTTTGGACTTCATCGGAGTTACCAGCTTGTGGCCTGCCCTATAACCTTGGACCCTTACATTCCCATAGTTGCCCAGCCAGCCTCTTCTGAGGATTCATTGAGGACCTTCTTAGGAGTTACCAGCTTGCAGCCTGACCTACAGACCTTGGACTCTGTATTCCCATGGTTATGTGAGACACATTTATAAATTTTATATCTACAGATATCCCCTGCTGATTCTGTTTCTCTAGAGAACCTTGGCTAATATAGACACATAAGCTTCACAAGGGCAAGCCTCAAGTTCAAGGGCTTGGCCTATTGATTTGGGTGTCCCTAATGTTTGGCACAGTATCCGGGGTTTCCCCGGTGGTAAAATTTAATAGCTCCATATTTTTTCCCATGTCCCTCAAGGGACTTTGCCAATACTTTCTAATTATCTGCTTAATATACTCTGGGATGCATCCAGGCATTACATTAAGCTATTCTTATTCTGGGCTCCCTGTGTTTGGGTTGTTTAAATGATCTATCCAGACAAGGTGAGTTAGATTATGTGCTATAGAACATTTATGTTCTGGACATAATAAACCTTTCATTCTTTGGTCTTAAAGAGAAGGTGAAGTTCTAAATTACAGGCAATGTCTTCCTTATCCTTGTATTCTGAATTACCTTCATCCAGACCTGATCTGCTTAGATATTTTCACTAAATACCAGATTATACATATATAACCAGCCCCTCAAACCTATTATATCATAGGTTTAATAAATAAAGTGATCATAAATAACAATTACCACTCAGGACTAAATGTGAATGCTATAAGAGCTTACAATCTAGGCCCCAGTTTTCCTATAAGTATTTTCTAAATGAAATCATTCAATATTTGCTCTTTTGTTTCTCATTTATTTTGCCTCACCAAATGTCCCACAGGTTTATTCACAGTGTTGCATGCCTCACAACTTCATTCCTTTCTGTAGCAGCACAGTGTTCAATCATGTTTACACCATCATTCACCAATCAACTTCTCAATCAGTGCATCTTTCAGCCACCTCCATCTACGGACCCTAATTTATAATGTCCAAAGTCAACAGTCCATCAATACTCTCAATTTTAAATAATTTCATTGTTCCCAAGAGAAAGATAGCCAATAAACACACCCTCGCCAAATAGAAAATCCAAACATCCCCCTAATTTTTGTCCCCCCTTATTTAGCCCTGTTATTGCTGTGATACTGTTGATATTTTCCTGTAAAACATAGCCCATAACATGTAATTGCATTTTTCCCACTATACCCCAAAATTATATACTCTTTTACAAGATCCATACCTTCGCAGTAGTTCATGCAGGAAATTATTTATATTTTTAGTATTAAATCGGTGGGACACATGAGTCTTTTCAACCCCTTTCAATCATGTTCACCTTCAATATGGTAATATTACTTGTAGACCCACTAGTGAACTTCCTTCACTTCTATCTATTCCCTTACAATTAAGTTCAACCTCATTAGCTAACTGTTCACCCTATCAAGCTTCTGTGTATCTCCACATCCCCTATATTATGTATTATAAGCCTCTCTGGTTTTACCTTTACCATTTGTCTATATTTTCTTGTGTTGTTTGTACTTTGGGTGTAAAGTTTAGGGAGCTCCCTCCTATTAGTAGGTTTTGAAGATGGTTCCCTACATTTTCTTCTAGGTGTTTTATGATACTCATTCTTATATTTAGGTGCTTGGTCCAATTTGAATTAATTTTTGTATAGGGTGTAAGGTAAGGGTTCTCTTTCATTCTTCTGGCTATTGATATCCAGTTCTCCCATGCCCATTTATCAAAAAGACTATTTTTCCTCAGTTCAGTGGATTTGGGGGCCTTATTGAAGATCAGTTTGCAATAGATTTGGTGGTCTATTTCTGTGCTCCTGATTCAATTCCATTGTTCAATACTTCTATCTTTGTGCCAGTGCCACACTATTTTGACCAATGTGGCTTTATAATAAAATTTAAAATAGGGGAGTGTTAATCCTCCTGCTTCATTCTTCTTTTTTAGGATGCTTTTAGCTATTCAGGGTCTCTTTCCCTTCCAGATGAATTTGGTAACTAGCTTTTCCAAGTCTTCAAAGTATGTTGTTGGAATTTTGTTTGATACTGCACTGAATTTGCAGGTCAATTTGGGTAGAATTGACATCTTAACTACATTTAACCTTCTTATCCATGAGAAGGGAATGTCTTTCCATCTATTTAGATCTTTGATTTCTCTTACAATGTTATGTAGTTCTCCGTGTGCAAGTCCTCTACATCCCTAGTTAAGTTCATTCCTAGATGCTTGATTCTTTTAGTTGCTATTTTGCATGGAATTTTTTCCTTGATTGTTTCCTCAGTTATTTCCTGTGTATAGAAACATTACAGAAATTTGAACATTAACTTTATAACATGCAACCTTGATGAATTTGTTTATTAGCTCAAGTAACTTTGTTATAGATTTCTCAGGATTTTCCAAGTATAGTATCATGTCATCTACAAATAATGAAAGTTTTACTTCTTCCTTTCCAATTTGGGTGCCTTTTATTTCTTTTTCCTGCCTGATTGCTCTCGCTAGAACTTCTAGTACAATGTTGATTAATAGTGGTAACAGAGGGCATGCTTGTCTCGTTCCTGATATTAGGAGGAAAGCTTTCAGCCTCTCACCATTGAGTATGATGCTGGCTACAGGTTTTCCATATATGCCTTTTTTTCATGTTGAAGAAGTTACCTTGGATTCCTACCTTTTGCAGTATTTTTATCAGAAAAGGATGTTGAATTTTGTCAAATGCTTTTTCAGCATCAACTGAGATGATCATATGATTTTTCCCATTCGATTTGTTGATGTGCTGTATTACATTAATTGATTTTCTTGTGTTGAACCATCCTTGCATTCCTGGTATAAACCCCACTTGGTCATGGTGTATAATTCTTTTAATGTGCTGTTGGATTCAATTTGCTAATATTTTGTTGAGAATTTTTCCATCTATGTTATTTAGGAAGACGGGTCTGTAGTTTTTCTTTCTTTACCTGGTTTTGGTATTAAAGTTATGTTAGCTTCATAAAATGAGTTAGGTATTGTTCCTTTCCCCATAATTTTTTGGAAGAGTTTGAGCAGGATTGGTGTTAGTTCTTTTTGGAATGTTTGATAAAACTTCCCTGTGAAGCCATCTGGCCCTGGGCTTTTTTGTAGGAAGATTTTTGATGACTGATTGAATCTCTTTACTTGTGATTGGTTTATTGAGATCTTCTATTTTGCCTTGAGTCAGTATAGCTTGTTTGTGTGTTCCCAGGAATTTGTCCATTTCATCTAAGTTGTCTAGTTTGTTGGTGTATAGTTGCTCACAGTATCCTCTTATGATCTTTTTTATTTCTTCAGGGTTCATGTTTATGACCCCCCCTCTCAATTCTGATTTCATTTATTTGCATCCTCTTGTTTTCCTTTGTCAGCCTTACTAGTGGCCCATCAATTTTATTGATTTTCTCAAAGAACCAACTTTGGTTTTATTGGTTCTTTCTATTGTTCTTTTGTTCTCCCATTCATTTAACTCTGCTTTAATCTTTGTTAGTTCTTTTCTTCTATTTGCCTTGGGATTAGTTTGCTGTTCTTTCTCAAGTTCCTCCAGGTGAGCAGTTAAGTCCTTGATATTTGCTCTTTCTTCTTTTTTTAATATAGGTATTTAGGGCAATAAAGTTCCCTCTCAGCACAGTCTTTGCCACATCCCATAAATCCTGATATGTTGTATTCTCGATTTCATTCATCTCCAGATAATTACTGATTTCTCTTGCAATTTCTTCTTTGATCCACTCATTGCTTAGGCGCTTGCTATTTAATCTCCATATATTTGTGAAAGTTCTTGTTCTTTGGTGGTTATTGATTTCCAGCTTCATTACATTATAATCAGAGAAAGTGCTTTGAATAATTTCAATGTTTTAAAATTTTTAATGTCCTATTTTGTATCCCAGTATATGATCTATCCTGGAGAATGTTCCATGAGCCCTAGAGAAGAATGTATATACTAGTGTTTTGGGAGTAATGACCTATATATGTCTCTTAGGTGTAAATTATTTATCAAATTGTTTAAGTTCTCTATTCCTTTGTTGATCCCCTGTCTGGTTGTTCTGTCCATAGAGGAGAGTGGTGTATTGAAGTCTCCTATTATTATTGTTGAAACATCTATTGCTCCCTTCAGTTTTGCCAATGTCTGTCTCATGTACCTTGGAGTCCCTTGATTGGGCGCATAGACACTTATGATTGTTTTTTCTTCTTGGTTAATCGTCCGTTTTACTAATGTATAGTATCCTTCTTTGTCCCTTAGGATATCTTTCATTTAAAGTCTATTTTGTTTGATATCAGTATAGCTACTCCTGCTTTCTTTTGCCTAAAGCTTGTGTGGAACATCTTTCTCCATCCTTTCACTTTCAATCTTTCTGTATCCTTGTGTCTAAGATGAGTCTCTTGTAAGAAGCATGTAGCTGGATTATATTTTTAATCCATTCTGCCAATCTCTATTTTTTAATGGGTAAGTTTAGTTCGTTAACGTTCAAAGTTATTGCTGTAAAAGTATTTCTTGAATTCACCATCTTATCTTTTGGATTTTACAGGTCAAATCTATATATTCTTTTCCCTCTTTCTCTTTTCATTCTTTAAGTTACCCTTACTGGTACAGTTTGATTCTGTGCACTCCTCCAGGCCTCCCTCTCCTATCTTTTTTTTTTTTCAGCTGACAGAACTCCCTTTAGTATTCTTGTAGGGCTGGTCTCTTTTTGACAAATACTCTCAGCATTTGTCTGTGAAAATTTTAATCTCAGTTTTGAAGCATAATTTCAAAACTGGCTGGGAGTCTTTCTCTTTCAGGATCTAAAATATATCATACTACTGCCTTCTCACATCCATAGTGCCAGTTGAGTAGTCTGCACTCGGCCTTATGTAATGGGGACTAGCAAATCAATAGGCCAAGCCCTCAGTCTTGGGGTTCACCCCTATGAAACTTATTCCTGCAAAGGATAGGCTATGCCTACTTAAAATTAGGCCTACCAGTCACCCCCAGAAAACCCTTTTTGTTGCTCAGATGTTGCCTCTCTCTAAGCCAAATCAACATGTGAACTCACTGCCCTCCGCCCTACATAGGATATGATTCCCAGGGTTGTAAATCTCCCTGTTAATGTAGAACAGAACTCCCAGGCTGAGCAGGGACCCAGCATTAAGGGATTGAGAAAGCCTTCTTGACCAAAAGGGGGAAGAGAAAAATGAGGCAAAATAAAGTTTCAGTGGCTGAGAAATTTCAAACAGAGTTGAGAGGTTATCCTGGAGGTCATTCTTAAGCATTACATAATAGCTTGTGGTGTATTAGAGTGGCTGGAGGGAATTACCAGAAACTATTGAGCTGTGTTCCAGTAGACTTGATTTTTGAAGATGATTGTATAATGATATACCTTTTACAATGTGACTGTGTGATTGTGAAAACCTTGTGTCTGATGCTCCTTTTATCTAGTAAAAATGGATAAATGCAGATGAGTTAAAAAAATATGGATAAAACATAAATAATAGGGGGAACAAAGGTTAAAATAAATTGGGTAGATGGAAAAAATAACACAATAAAGAATAATCAGTACTGAATTTTAAAATATATATCTATGAATAAAGAATAAATAGATAATAGGGAGGACAAAGGGTAACATAAATTAGGTAGATGGAAATACTAGTGGTCAATGAGAGGGAGGGGTAAGAAGCATAGTAAGTATGTGGGGTTTTCCTTTTTATTTCTTTTTCTGGAGTGATGCAAATGTTCTAAAAAATGGTCATTTTGATGAATTCACAACTATGTGATGATAGTGTGAGCCACTGATTGTACACCATGTATGGAATGTATGTGTGTGAAGATTTATCAGTAACAATATTTTTAAAATAAAAGAACATGAAAAAAATTTCTAAAAAACCTCTGTTCCTTTTTAAATTGCTTTCAATTATAATTTTTTCTTCTAAGGACTAAAGGTATTCTACCTTTTTCTTAATATAGAAATAGATTTCATAAGTCATTTCTTTCTTTAAAATGTCCTCAAATAAAAAGGGAGGTAACTAGCCTGGAACTTTTCATAATACAATTTTTACTCTATATCACCATTTGGAGTTATTCTGCTCTTGGGGAGGTGGGGACAGAGATTATTTTCATAAATTAATGAACACTGTGGTCACTGTACATAGAATATATTTGCAATTTTTGAGAGTTAAAGCATCATTTTCATCATAGTTCTTGTATTAGTTAGGGTTCTCTAGAGAAACAGAATCAACAGGGAACACTCGCAAATATAAAATGTATAAAAGTGTCTCATGTGACCATGGGAATGCAGAGTCCAAAATCCACAAGGCAGGCTGTGAGGTCGATGATTCCGATGGAGGGTCTGGACAAACTCCACAGGAGAGGCTCGCCGGCCGAAGCAGGTAGAGACCTGTCTCTTCTGAATCCTCCTTATAAGGCTTTCAGTGATTAGATTAAGCATCACTTGTTGCAGAAGACATGCCCCTTTGGCTGATTAAAAATGGAATCAGCTGTGGATGCGGCTGACATGATCATGATTTAATTCTATGAAATGTCCTCATCGCAACGGACAAGCCAGCACTTGCCCAACCACCATTTGGCCAAGCTGACACATGAACCTGACCATGACAGTTCTCTTCTACACCATAACATGATTCTTCACATCTAATTTGTATAAAATAAATAAACATGACAGTAAGGAATTCTCAACAAGAAAATATCAGATAACTAAGAAGAAAACATCTTTCATAGGTTTTCATCCTTTCCGTGTCTGGACAGAGCTGTTCTGGTGTGATGGTTTGGAGGTTTTATGGACTCCAGAAAAGATCATGTTCCATTCCTGTTGCTGTGGACCCATCCTAGGTAGGATCATTGGTGAGTAGGATCTTAAGTTAAAATATGACCCACCTCATTCATTGGGGTTCTTAATCCTCTTATTGGAGACTTTATAAGAGAATGAAACACAGGGAAGCTAAGCGGGAAGGACACTGTTTAAAGCTATTATGTACCCCAGAAAAGCCATGTCCTTTAATCCTCATTCAGTATTGCTGGTTGGGATCTTTCTGAGTGTTTCCACGGAGATGTGACCTACCCAGTTATAGGTGGTAACTTTCAATTAGATGATTTCCATGGAGAAGTGTCTCCACTGATTCAAGGTGGGGTTGCTTACTAGAGCCATTTAAGAGGGAACTGTTTTGGAAAAAGTTTCAGAGCTACAAGAGCCACCAGAACTGACAGAGCCCTGGAGAAGACATTGAAGATTCCTGGAGATAAAGCTAGCAGACATCATAATGTACCTTTCCAGCTAAGAGAGAAACCCTGAACATCATCAGCCTTCTTGAACCAAGATATCTTTCCCTAGATGCCTTAATTTGGTCATTTTCACAGCCTTAGAACTTAAACTTGTAACTTAATAAAGTCCCCTTTTTAAAAGCTATTTCATTTCTGATATATTGCATTCTGGTAGCTTACTACTTAAAACAGAAGCTGAGAAAGAAAACCACTGAAATCAGAAGCTACAAGCAACAAAACCCAGAAGAGAAGGGAGAGATCAGCAGACCCATATGCCTAGCATTCTGACAGATGAGCCCAGATGTCATCTGATGATGCCTTGATTTGGACATTTTCATGACTGGAGAAATGTAAAATTGTAAGTTTACAAATCCCCATTGTAAAAGCCAACACATTTCTGGAATATTGCATTTCAGCAACTTCAGCAAAGTAAAACACCCAGGAACCAGACACTGCATTGAACACAGGGCAGGTAACAACAGGGCCCATAGGCCTGACCTGGGACTTAACCAGAGGAAAGGGCAAGTTAACAAAAGGTCCAAAGTCTACCAAGTCCTTAGTTTCCTAGAACATTTAGGAGACTAGGTCAACAATTGAAGGACGAGTGTAAGAGGAAGGGAGATAGCAACTGACATTTACTGAGTGACATTCAAAACAAAGCAAATTGTGCTCCAGACTATGGTTTAAGAACTTTTCAGATCTTATTTCATTTGATCTGTGT
>PVIY010037664.1:0-24557 GCA_004026745.1 Myrmecophaga tridactyla | reverse complement strand
CCGCGCAGTCGCCGAAGACTCCCTTTCCCGGACAGGCTCCGTCACTTTCACTTCGCGGGCCTTGACGTTTCGGGTGCCCCGAAAGGGCGTGCGCGCGTGAGGTCCCCTCAGCACCCCAAAGGGCGTGTGTGTGCGCGTGCGTGAGTCCCCTCAGCACCTCAAAGGGCGTGTGTGTGCGCCTGTGAGTCTCCTCAGCACCCCACAGGGGGTGTGTGCGTGTGTGTGCGCGCCTGTGAGTCCTCTCAGCACCTCAGAGGGCTTGTGTGTGCGCGCGTGTGAGGTCCCTTCAGCACCTCAAAGGGATGTGTGTGTGCGCGCGCGTGTGAGGTCCCCTCAGCACCTCAAAGGGCGTGTGTGCGCGCGCGTGTGAGGTCCCCTCAGCACCCCAAAGGGCATGTGTGTGTGCGCGCGTGTGAGGTCCCCTCAGCACCTCAAAGGGCGTGTGTGTGCGCGCGTGTGAGGTCCCCTCAGCACCCCAAAGGGCGTGTGTGTGTGCGCGCGTGTGAGGTCCCCTCAGCACCTCAAAGGGCGTGTGTGTGTGCGCGTGCGTGAGTCCCCTCAGCACCCCAAAGGGCATGTGTGTGTGTGCGTGTGTGAGGTCCCTTCAGCACCTCAAAGGGCGTGTGCATGTGTGCCTGTGAGGTCCCCTTAGCACCCCAAAGGGTGTGTGTGTGTGTGAGGTCCCCTCAGTACCCCAAAGAGCGTGTGTGTGTGTGAGTGTGAGTGTGTGTGAGGTCCCCTCGGCTCCCCCTGATGGGTGGGGGTGCCACGCTGTAATTCTTAGGCATTATTCTAACTTAGCATATTTTGCCCCAGTATTTGACATTGATAAGTACTTTTTTTCTTACACTAGTGCCGGCGCAGTTGGGTGTTCAGCTCTTTGGGGCGTGAGGAAGTGTGTGGGCCACTGTTTATAAAATATGTAAATGCACAAACAAGAATAATTAGCCCCTTTCTTGTCCTTTATTACGCAGTTGTTACTAGAGCAGGCGCCCTTGTGCTCTTTGCTTCACATGGTTGAAAAGGGTTTTTCCACGGTGCTGAATGTTTCCCGTTTTTGTTACACTGAATGTACAAAAGTTTACCCAGTTGACCCATTCTGAGCCTTTGCACATGTCCAGTTTCCTTATCTTAAAAAATCTCGAAGAGACTATCATTGGGCAGCTTTTTCTTTCTTATCTTGGGATAAATTCCTAGAAGTAGAAATACAGAGTCAAACTTACGCTTTTTTTTTTTTTTTTGGCATAGGATATAAATTGTTTTCCAAACAAGGGTTGTTTACAATCGAAATTTTTCAGGATCTGGGCATTTGTTCACATGCCAGTTCAGTCCCGCAGTGTGTTGAAGGCCTACTGCAGGCAGGGTTCAGACCCGGTCTCGAGTGGTTTTCCTTTGCATGCCATCAAGTATAAAAGTAATAACCCTTTATACATTAGGACACCTTTTGGTTTACAGACTGCCTTTCAATCGTGCTAGTCATTGCAGCTCAGCGAGGTTAGGCCTTAGCCAACCAGCTTTGCCAAGCCCTCACAATGTGCCAGGTGCTGTTCTCTGTACAGAGAAGATGACAGTAAAAAATCTCCGCTGCCCTGGGCCTTACATTCTGGCGGGGGAAGCTGTTTTTACCAAGCCCCTATCTCTGTTGTCCAGGAGGGCAGCGCTGAGGCGCAGAGACACCTTGCAGCTGGAGAGCGTGGAAGGCAAGCCCATGGCCTCCCACCCCTATGCCACCGTCTTTGGATAGAAGGTGTTTATGTAGAAGCATGGTCAGTGCGTGCTTTAGAAGGAGTGCAGTAGACGCTTTCTACTTGCTCATCTGAAATAGCGGTGAAGGGCTGTGAAATAACTGCTAGCAAGTCCAAAGCCATGATTTCTTTGTGTGATTGGGATTTATCAGGTTCTCAAATATCATCCAAAGAGGAGTATGATTTGCTTCTTAAAAGATACTGAGATTCTTTGAAAAGGTGTGTTTTTATAACGTTATAAATAATTCTACATTGTAGAGTAAATTTAGGATAAATGTAAAAGCAACTACAGTTCGTGAAGAGAAACTGAAAGTATTTCCTTTAATCTCCGTTTCACAGCAAAGCCTTGTGCAAAAGAACCTCCTGCCAGCCCCGTCCCGGCCGTGTTCATGTTTCTGGGGCTGCCTGTAAAACTCCCTTTTTTAAGGTTTGGCATTGATGCAGAGCACAACCTGAATTTCCAAGAGTTGGAATGGAGAGAACCAAAAATGAGAAACAGCCAGCTTGTGAAATGAATAGTTACAGAGCAGGACTGTACTGGTAATCCTTTCCCTAACGTCTGCAGGCAAATGAGCTTTACCCCCCCACCCCTGTCCCCAGCCATTTGAAGGGTGGTCTGAGGTGAGGGCTCGAGTATAGGACCCTGAAACTTCAGAGACCATGATCAAAGGCACGAAGGGGATTTAAACCATGACAGGCAAGGAAAAACTCTAAGAAATGACCTGAAGAGAATGCACAGAGGCGGGAGGGCTGGCCTGTGAAAAGGACTTTGATGCTTCCTGCAAGTCTTCCAGGAGTGACACAGGGCAGGGGGTGAAATCTCAGCGTGCGCTGAGGAGTGTTTGGGAGTGGGTGGGCCCTCAGGGTTGTGGACACCAGACCTGGGGCTCCTGAGGGCTGTCACGGTGGTTCTGTGGTGGGAGGGCTGGGGGTGAGCAGCAGGGGAGGTGAACCAAATTACCTCTTAAGAGCTCTTCCTGACCCTAAAGACTTTCATTCCAAGTGCTCCAAAAGTCCTCACAGGAGTCCTGTGAAATTTCGCAAGGTTGAGGGGTGTAAACAGATGGCCACACCATATATATTACTGTATTTGTTTGATAGGTAACCACAGTCTTAGAGGTGGACCTATGTGTAGTTTCTGTTTATCAGGCATGTGCTGTATGCTGGATGCTGAGCTGAATGCTTCACTGAAACTATTTCCTGACAGTCGTAACAGTTTCAAATATGTGGACTTAAGGTGAATTTTGTTCTAGTCCCCCATGTTTCCCAATGTGAAGCCTTGGGTTCTCAGAGCTGGAATGCCATTTAAGAGGCCATCCATGGGGACATGTGTCCTCAGACCCTGCTAGTGGAAGTATGAATTGTGCTACCCCGTGCCCCAGGTGTTCTACTTCTCAGGGCTGCTGGGGAGAAGTAAGCACACATGTGCACAGGGAGACCTGTTCCGGGATGGGCATGTGGCTAGACCGTGGCCCGGTTACACTGTGGAGCGCTAGGTAGCCGTGGGAGAGAATGGAGCAGGTGTCTACAGGCAGGCCCTGGAGATGGCATGGTGCAGGCCATCACAGCGGTGCAAGGGTCGCCATGAGCCGAGTGACGTGGATTCCTTGGGCTTCCAGTGCGTCTCACAGCTAGGTTTGCACTGTACGTGTTCCATAGCGTTATATCTAAGAGTACAGTGTGCCCGCCTGAAGTAGAATGTGACACAACCTGTTGTTGGAGAAATGGCACTAGTAGACTTGCTCGACGCAGGGCTGCCACAAAGCTTCAGTTTGTTAAGAGTGTGATTTCTGTGAAGTGCAGTAAAGCGGAGCACAGTGAAATGAGGTATGCCTGTATTTTCTAACAAAGATCATAAGAGCATTTTTTTTAATAAAGGAAAGTTCCAGATTTGTATGCTGATACCTTTTTATGTTAGAAGCATTTATGTACTTTTTAGATTGCTTATCTTGGGATTAGATGAATAGTAGAAAGGACCTGGCAGTGTCCACTCCAAACCAGTAAGAAGGGTCACTTCCAGGGAGGTTGGTGGGGAGGAGCCTGGGATTGGGGGTGGGGACTTTAGCCTTAACTATGATGTTGCCATTTTTCTGAAGGGGAATATGTTTGTGTACTACTTGTGTAATTAATGTTAAACAATAACAGAAAAACTCAGTAGCATATTTATCATCATCCCCAGCCTTCCCAGAACGATGCTGAGTAAAAAGACGACGAGGAGATGCAGGGGCTTGCTGGGAGAGGCATCCAGACCCCCACTGCCCACTCGGTTGGTGCTCCTGCGTCTGATCCGGTCCCTCGTTGTGTGATCCAGGCACTTGGTCCCAGGCCCAGAAGCTGGCAAGGCTTGGTGATAAGCACTGGGCTGAGAGCCTCAGCACCTGGCGACTGCTCGGCAGGGCTCCTTTCCGCCTGTGCCTGCCACCTGACATTTGGGTGGTTGCTGAGCTTTCCTTCTGAGGTATTATTTAGTTAACCTTCTGTTCCATCTGAGGAACATGAAGATGATGGGTCAGTTTTAGTCATGACTTGAGGCAGCCAGGTAGCCAAAGTTCTGTGATGAACAGGTATTACAGGTACAGCAGGGTGTAGCTGGGGCATTTATTCTGTTTAAGTCACAGTCAGTCCATGTCCTTGCTAATGACTCTGCCACTTTTCTGTGTGTTAATCCAGGAGGAATTTTGGTGTCAGAGAATAAGAGGAGGTTGTTCATAGCTGATTTTAAGGAGCAAACAGTAAAACACTGAGCTCTTCAGCTCCACCATTCTTGTAAGTTTATCATTTATTCCCAGTGGTCATGAGAATTAGTTAAACCGTGTAATAACATTTCTACAAATTTGGAACCCAAAAATACAAATGAAATTTATATTTGTGTATATATATATATATATGTGTATATATATATATATATATATATATATATATATATGTAATAGATATATGTAAAACAAAAGATACCATTCTGTTGAAAACTAATTTCCTTTAGTGGTAAAGAAAAAAAGAAAACATTCCTTTCAGGTGTATGTCATGTTATATGGGTCTTAATATAGTTTGCCTCCTTCTAGACTCTGAGGATTTGGAAAACCAAGAAGGTTTTGATGTTTTGTGTGGCACCACCTGAATTACAAACCAAGATGAACATAACCAAAGGTGGACTGGTATTGTTTTCAGCAAATTCGAATTCATCGTGTATGGAGCTTTCAAAGAAAATTGCTGAGTAAGTTATAATTGAACTTTAAAATCTATATCTATTATGTAATATTTCCAGTTTGATCATCGGATTAACACTGATTGTTAAACTTGAAAGCAGATATATTATAGTTAATTTGTATATCAGTTGTATGTATATTATATATATATATGTAGAGAGAGAGAGGACTAACCTCTTTGTAAACTATTACTACTAACTGTGTCTTCATCTAGCAGACATTTATTGAGTACCTCGTACATGCCAGGGATTGTATTAGGTGCTTCTTGTCTATAGAATTATTTAAGTGAAAAGAACAGTGAAGTATACACAGTGAAGTGTACACTGAATGGAAGTTGTTTATAACTTACATTTCACTATAATTTTAGATATTTATTAAACTTTTATTGAACCCCTAAATGTAGTAGGCTTTGATCTGGATGTTGGGGTTTAATGATGAGCCAGCCATCAATATCCTTCCTTCTTAGAGAATTTACATTTTAGTAGGGGAGCCAGAAAAGGTGCAAATAAACAAATGTGATGAATTTATATGGTGCTAAATGCGATCAAAAGAGAGAAAGTTGTGATAGGAGCAGGTCATTCTGCTTTGGCCTGAGTGGTCTGGTGCCTTTTAAACTGAGCGGGTGACACTTGAAATGCAAAACCTGAGTGGATCACTAAATGCAGGTCTAGGGGCAGAGCCTTCCAGCAGAGGGCACCGTGGGCTCAGATGCCCTGTGGCGGAGAGGAAGAGGGTTGGTATGTTGCAGGAACGAAAAGTGGGCTGGAGTGCAGAGAGCTGGTGGTCAGTGAGGCAGGCAGGGCTAGTCGTGTGGGATGGAGAGTGGGCTGTTAAGAAATGGAGTACGTAGCAATTTAATATTGACTTTAACTCTTCCAATGAGGATATTTTTAAAAAATCAATTTATGAATCTTCCTTAAGAAGTAAAGATGTTGGGTCTGTTCTATTACCTTTTCAGCTTTTTCCTCCTTTCTCTTCTCTAGGCGGCTGGGGGTGGAGATGGGCAAAGTGCAGGTTTACCAGGAACCTAACAGAGGTGAGCTATCTTGGATGTACTAATGTTGGTCTTTTCTTGGCATATGGCATATTGGCTTGGTCCTTCATCCCCCACTACTGACGCGGCCTGTGTGCACTGCCTCAGTGCATGATTTGGCTCAGTTGTCCAATTGGTTCCAGCAGCAGGAAGCCAGACAGTCAAGGTGGGAGAGAGTAGGTTTTTAGCTCCCATTAACCCCAAGGTATATAATCTTTGGGTGAGCCACATCTTGGAGCAAGTCACATCCAGTTTTTAGACCTTTTTCAATAAAAGCTGCATAAATAATATATGAACCAGCTGGTCAGTTGAACGAAACATTCAGACCAGTTGTTGGTAGAATTGACATCATCTCAGGCAGGAGGCGTGCATCCTGTGTGAACACAGATTGAGCTGGTGGTTCTTTACCTCCATCCAGGCCGACGTCGCTTAGATTTCATGAATTCATGTTAGAAAATACTTTTTGTATTTTCTAATTGAGTTATGTCATGTAATCATCCCATGTTGTCAAAATGTGTGTTGTTTAATTTCTTTATAAAGGGTAGATATTTGAAATTATTCTAGCTGTAGCAATGGGGCGCTTATCCTTGGCAAGCCTTTCTAAACTGCAAATAATTAGAGCTGTTTTGAGGATTGAATGGAATGATTTGTGTGCCTAACACAGTTCTTGGCACATGGTTGGTGCTCAGTAAATATTGTTTCCTTTGATTTTCCACTGTAGAATTTTGTCAACTACTTAAATATTATAGAGGTTACAAGAAGTTTTGATAAAAAGGACCACTTTGCTGTTCCATATTTATTTTCCCCTTACTGAGTCCTCTTTTCCTAGCTCCTAAGATCCCCCTTGTATCTTCTATAGAAGAAAAATGTCGTATTTGAAGAAAGAATACAGTGAGAACTTGGAGAAGATTCTACCCATAAAGGGAATTGGACGATGCCCTGTGTCTGGTGTCTGGAAGGGAGGGTCACGGGGGAACTAGCCAAGTCTGACCTAGGCCTGTGACTGGGGACAGGAAAAGCATTTGGCATCTGTTGGGAAGGAAGGATGGCACTGACACTTCTTGATAACTTACTGTCACCAGATATGGAAAAGCCGAGTTCAGGGATGATGTGAAGTGACAAGGTCCCAGAAGTGGCGGCATCAGTGCTCAATCCAGGTCTCCCTGACACTAATGCTCTTTTCACCACCCCACATTTCTTTGTAAACATGTGCTACATTTTTTATAACATTTTTCCTGAAAAATTTATAAACATGCAAAAAAGATGAAAGGCTAGTCCAGTGAACTTGCATATGTGTACATTAATGTTTTGCCTTGTGACTGTGTACGTGGATTCGTTTGAAAGTGTATTGCAGACGTCAGGACACTTAGCACTGAATACCTGAGCACGTGTCTCCTAAGAATGAAGACTATCCTACATGAGTACAATGGCATTGTCACTTTTAAGAAAATTCATGATAATTCTGAATCATCTGATATCAAGTCTATATTCAGATTTCCCCAGTTGTCTTAAAGAGTCTTTTGTCATAGTTTTGTTTTGTTTGTTTTTTTCCTTCTCCAAAACCAAGAGTCCCCTCACCTTTTCCTGTTTCTTCCCTGGACATTGACTTTTTGAAGAGGTCTTATAGAATGCCCCATTCTGGGTTTGTCTAATTGTTTCCTTTGACTGATCACACATTTTTGGAGAGTAGGGATCTTAGACTTTATTGACCTTTGTTCTCATAAGATATACCGTTTTATGCCAGTAAATTCTCAGTAGATGCTGGTTGAATGAATGATACATATCTCCTTTAAGACACTGTGCTCAGAATGATAGTATACTACAGTACCCACTGCCTCCACCCAAGGAGGGAGAAGGGTAGATGTACTTGTCTCAGGTCAGAAATGTAATTCCCTCTTAAGGTGTCATATAACTGAATATGTTTAAAAAGTGTGAACGATGGCAGTATGCGTATTATCTCTTAGAGCATCAGAAACCTGGTGATTTGCATAAAAGTTCCAGTTTCCTTATTTTATAATATCAGGGAATAATGCAAATATTTTGTGTCATTTTTAAAAATGTATACTTTATACCTTCCCCACCACACGCTCTTTTTTCTTTTGCCTGACAGAGACAAGAGTACAAATTCAAGAATCTGTGAGGGGAAAAGACGTTTTCATCATCCAAACTGTTTCAAAGTGAGTATTATCCAGGCTGGTATTTTCCGGGTCTCTATCTGGGCCTGAGTATTGCTTCTGGCTCCTGGGTTCCCATGTAGATAGGTGTGATTCCATTTGGATAAATGCACAGAGGTACATGGTTTATCCAGGGTGATATCTAGGCGTTGGAGGGCAAATCAGACTTAGAATTCAGGACTTGAGAAGAGTTTCTCTTGTAATTCCACCGATCTTCAACTCCTCTCATTTCTTTCCCTTTATTTATTTTAATCTCATTTCTTAAGTCCTTCTGTTCCAGCCTCTTGGTTTTGCCAGTTTTTCATTGCTCTAGTGTAACTACCCAGCATCCCCTTGATTTCCTGTACCTATGTCTTGTTTTGTACTCTTCTGTCCTGTGGGGCAGGTATACCCAGTGGATCTCAGATTTGTCCAGGTGGCAGGAAACCTGGATGTTGTGGTCTTAACATGACACACCATGAAACAGTTAATACTGAGAGTTGACAAATTTAACACAGTTTTGGAAAGAGAAAATTTGAATTAAGGAAATTCTGTCTGTTTACTTAATTTTCCTGTAATCCAAAGAAGACTAATTATTTGTCCTTGTTCCAGCTCATAGAAAAATGCTGGTCCTGGGAGCATTCTTTAAGAACCTGGGTATAACTCACCATTCCTGGTTAATTCATCTAATCTTACTGTTTGAAATTGAAAGTCTGCTCTCTGCCTATCAACAGACTACCTATCTTGTCACTCACATGTACTGTGTTTCTATTTACTTATTCATTCATCATGCGTTTATGGAATTATCTACTCTAGTTGGTTTTGGATGCATGAGCGGCATAAGTGATTAAAACAGAGAAACGTACTTGTCCATGTGGAGTTCATATCCTTGTGGGGGAGGACACAATAAATATAATAAATAACTTATCTAGTATGTCAGAGGGTGACAAGAGCAATGGAAAAAAATAAAAGTGAGACCAGGAGTGAGGAGTCATTGTGGCGAGCTGGTGGAGGGGTGACTGGGTAGGCCCCATTGAGGGGGTGGGATTTGAGCAAAAACTAAAACTTGAAGCTGAAAGAGTTAGCCAGGGACCCAGGCAGTGAGAACCTGGAGCACCAGGGCCTCGGGTGGGAGTGAGCCAGACATGCATGAAATGGACAAGGAGTTAGGTGGCCACTGTGATAGGCCACGTGGAGGAGGAGCTGCGATCCCACCCAGGACATCAGGTGGGATGTAGAAGGCATCTTGGGAGCCACCATCAGGCCTTTGGCTTTTGCTGTGGGCAAAATGGGAAAATATTTCTGGGTCTTAAGTGCGGGAGTGCACAATCTGGCATTTATTTTATCAAGATCAAGCTGGCTGCTGTGTGGAGCCGAGGCAGAGGGACTACAGTGGGTGCAGCGAGGCCTGGGACCTGTGCTGCAGGGGGCTGTCACAGGCATCCAGTTGAGAGGCAGGAGGGGCTCAGACCAGGCTGTTGTGGTGGAGTGGTGAGATGTGGCAACTTCCTGAAGCAGAGGGGAGCTTGGGATGTCTCTAAGGGTTTTTTGTTGTTGTTTTTTAAAACTTTCAAGTTTACAAGATAGTAATAAAAATAATACCCCATACGGAGAACTCTAACCAACCCCCAGATACCTAGATCCACCAGTACTAATATTTGCCCACATTTGTTGTCATTCTATCTTCCATCTATCTGTCTGTCAATCCATTTTCTGAGCACTTGAGTGTAGGTCGTATCAGTCATGCTCCTTGAATACTTAATACTGCCCTGTGCTTTTCCTCAGGACAAGGATATTCATTTATGTAGCCACCTTATGTACAGTTGTCAAGTTCAAGCAATTTAACACTGACCTTGTGCTCATTGGCTATATTCCCTATATTCCAGTTTTTCATGTTTGAAAAAACTGAGCCTTTTTACCTCCCTTGCTAGATCCCATCCAAGATCATTTATTGCATTTAATTGTCATTGTCTCTTTATTTGTTATTATTATTTTTTTAATCGTGGGAACATAGATACAACTTAAACTTTCCCATCTCAGCCACTCCCAAACATACCATTTAATGGGCTTATTATATTCCCAATGTTGCAGCATCCTCACCACTTTCTTTACAAAAACTTTCTCATTTCCCCAAGTAGAAACCCTATACCCATTTTACTTTAACTTCTTGTTGCCCTGTCTCTGGCAGCCAATACTCCAATTTCTGTTTATAAGCTTGAATATTCTCCAATATTTTCTTTGTAGTTTCTATAGGCTTAAATTTAACACCTTAAAGCTATACAGTCTTAATTGCTGTGATACCAACTTAGCTTCAATACTGGACATAAACTGTGTTCCGATACCCCTCCATTCCCCTGCCTTTTTGTAGTTCTTGTCACAAATTACATGTTTATCCATTATGAGTCCCAAACCACTGGTTTCTCATTACATTTCACACGTTTGCCTTTTAGATAGAGAGTTAAAAACCAAAAGTACAATAGTACTGCATTTATATTTACCCCTGTTGTTACCCTTACTGGAGCTCCTTTCTTCACGTGGCTTCATCTGTTGTGTGGCGTCCTTTCTTTTCAACCTGCAGAGCAATCTTTAGCATCTTTTAAAGAGCACAGGTTTGGTGGTGACAGACTCCCTCGGCTTTTGTTCATCTGGAAACGTCTGCTCTCTCCCTCATTTTTGAATGACATGTTTGCTGGATATCAGATGCTTTGTTGGCAATTTTTTGTCTTCAACTCTTTAAATATGTCCTCCCACTGCCTTCTTGCCTTCACGGTTTCTGATCAGAAATCAGCACCTAATCTTATTGAAGATTTTTTGTGTTTTTTTTTTAATTGAAATAAGTTTCACATAACATAAAATGAACTATTTTAAAGTGAACAGTTAAGTGGTGTATAGTACATTTACAATGTATGCAACCACCATCTCTATCTAGTTTTAAAGCACTTACATCCCCATAAAGGGGAAAACTCATGTTCATTAAACCACTGCTCCCCGTACCTTGCTATCTTATCACCTTGAGCAACCAGCAATCTGCTTGCTGTCTTTATAGATTTACTTATTCTGAATATATCATATAAATGGAATCATATAATATGTGGCCTTTTGTGTCTGGCTTCTGTTTTGTTTTGTTGTGTTGTTTTTAATTATATTTATTTAAACTTGCATTATATTTCCATTAGACAGTGCTGGTATAAGTGGTACCAATGACTTTTTGTTTGTCTCTCTACATACGTATATTTCTACATCTATACACACACACACGGGCAGATATGTGATATGTGTATCATAGGGAATTTTGTTCACATTTTTTTTTTGGTGGGGTGTGGGACACATGAGCTGGGAATCGAACCTGAGTCTCCTGCATGGCAGGCAGGAATTCTACCACTGAACTACCTGTGCACCCCCTACCTGGCTTCTGTTAATAATTAATCTTCCAGTTAATGAACACAGATGCCTTACCATTTATTTAGATCTTCTTTCTTTTTTTTTTGAGCAGTGTTTTTTTAGTTTTTAGTGGGAGGTCTTTCACTTTTTTGTTAAATTTATTTCTAGGTATTTTATTCTTTTGGATGCTATTATAAGTGGAATTGTGTTCTTAATTTCTTTTTCAATTAGCTGATGTGTAGAAACAACTGATTTTTTGTGTGTTGATCTTGTACCCTACAACTTGGTTGAATAAGTATATGAACTGTTGCTAGATTTTTTGTGATTCTTTGGGATATTTCTGCATATAAAATCTTGACTGTAAGGGTTTTGTCCTGGTAATCTGGAAGAATTAGCGTTGCCATCAACTGAGTTGGCAAAGGGTAGACCAAAGCAGACTTTTGGGGAGAAAGCAGGAGTTCAGTTTTTAGTAAGTTAAATTTTGAGATCTCAGTTAGACATTCACGTGGAATTGTCAAGGAACGATTGAATTTGCTAGACTAGTGTTTTAAAGAGAGGTTTGTGAGAGTCACTAGCACATTTGAAGCCGTGAAATTAGATGAGAACCCTAAGGGATGAGGGAAGATAGAAGGAGAAAGGGAAAAACGAATGGGTTATGACTCCAAACCAACTTTAGGAAGTGGGGGAGAAGAGGAATGAGCAAAAGAAACCAAAGGAGTGCGAAGTGAGTCTGGAGGAGAGCCGTCTAGAATGGAGTTCTGGAGTCCACATGCATAAAGTGTAGGAAGGAATGGCATCGCCGTCCAGGACAGCTGCCGCTGATGGCTCGATGAAGGGAAGGACTGACTATTGCCTGTTGAGTTCAGCCATCATTGGTAACCTGGATGAGAGCAGTTTGGTGGAATCATGGGTGCAAAAGCCTCATTGAAGTGTTTGGGAAAGAATGAGGGTTGATCTTGAGTTGTGCCACATAGGAGAGCAAAGTGGTCATAAGCTGTTGTTTTAATGGACAAAACAACAGTGTTCATAGGCTGATTGCCATGTCCCAGTGGAATGTAAAAAAAAAATGATAATGGAGGTGAGAGCGGGAGAACTGCTGGGGTGACGTCTTCCAGTAGGATAGAGGGGGTGGGTATTAGTGTATCCCTACAGGGATTCACTTTAGGTAAGAATGTGACAAGCTCATCTCTGATGCCTGAAGGCAGGCAGAGTTCAGTTCTCTGAATGCATACTTTTCTCCAGTGAGAAAGGAAGTATAGTCATTGGCTAAAAGGGAATGTCGAGGCTTGAGAAGAGAGCAAGTCATTGGTTTCTTTGTCTGTCCCGTGGGTCTGAAGTCTCAGTGGAGTTGCAGGCGGCACATTGCTGGCGTGTTGTAGTGTGCGCTATTGTCAAGTGCCTTATTGTGAGGGATCTCCTCTGTCTTGGATTATAGGGACGTGAACACCACCGTCATGGAGCTACTGATCATGGTGTATGCATGTAAGACCTCCAGTGCCAAGAGCATCATTGGTGTGATTCCCTACTTTCCTTATAGCAAGCAGTGCAAGATGAGAAAAAGAGGCTCCATCGTCTCCAAATTGCTGGCATCCATGATGTGCAAAGCTGGTAAGAATAGCAGAGAAAGCAATAGTTAATCACTGGCCTAGGAGTTGTTTTCTAATGTTAGAAATTTATAAGCGTTGTCTTACCCAAATAAGAAGGCTGAACAGAGTGAAAAATATGAATACAGCTTTTAAAGACAAGTAGTATTCAAGGAGAAAACAATACAGAGAAATCTCTCCTTTCCCCAACTCCTTAAAATACAAAGGAAGTGAGAAATCCCTATATTTTCTGATTGTTCCTAGAGTTTTTGCTTAAACATTATATTTGAAAGATAAGTAAAATCATATTTAAGTCATTTGTAAAGGAGAAAAAGTCATTCTGATCCCACTACTCTTAACATAGCAACAATTTTTATTTTAGCCTCTTCCTTTTCCAGAATAATCAGGCATTATTTTGTGTCCAGATACTGTCCAGGTAGCATCCTAAGTACTTTTCTTTTCCCTTGTTTCTGAATAATCTTCATTGTAGTTATTGTGCATTTATGTGTATTAGGACGCATGTGCATTGTGTGGTGCATGTGTCTTTGTATTTGTATGTGTGATGTGTGTGCATGTATGTGTGTGGTTAGAAAAGGTGTGTGTAACAGCATTTGGACAGAAAAGAATAAAAAGCCCCTATGCCACTATCTTAACACAGGTACTTATTGTAGTTTCCTTATTGTACCTTTCCAAAAAAGTAAAAAACCCCCCCCCAAATTTTTTTAAACCCAAACAGCATATCCCCTTGAAAATTCGTTGGTGGGAAGCTGGCTAAGGAGCAAGCTAGTTCACTAAGTCTTCTGGAAAGCTTCCACTCTTCTCTTAGCCTTGCTCACAGGCCACTTTTCTGCTCTTCTGGGCAGTTGACCTTTAAAAATTCCCTCTCTTGAACCTTCTTTATACTTTTTTTGGTGATCATTTCAAATAATCTTTAAAAGGAGGTAGTGAGGGTGAGGGTTCTTCATTTTCTCCAATTTCCAGGCGAAACTAGTTTGTCTTAATATCTTAAGGTTGGGCTTTGCCTTGGCCTATTAAGGAAACTTCAAGAAGATGTCATCAGTTCTAATAGAATTTAGAGATGTATCTTTGTTGCTGTCATCTTTGATATTTCAAGGCATTAAATTGATGTCAAAATAATGCATTCCATAGTACCAAAAAAATCTGAGAAATTAAGTGCTAAATTTTTTTTAATGGGAGAGCAATTTTTTAATATTTATTGTGTTATCTATAGTAGTTTATTTTATGTAGTACTTTATATCATATAGGGCACCTGGTTATTTATGTGCTTGTGTCTGCTTTATTTTCAAAGGCCTAACTCATCTTATTACTATGGATTTACACCAGAAGGAAATTCAGGGCTTCTTCAATATTCCTGTTGATAACTTAAGAGCATCGCCCTTCTTATTACAGTATATTCAAGAAGAGGTGAGCTAGCTGAGATGTTTTAATTTTAACCATCCATTTAAGGTTGAAAGATTTATTTCTGTTACCGTGGACTATCCCTAAAGTATTAAAACATGATGGGTTGTACTTAAGGCATTATTCTGTTTTACAAGTGTAATTCCATATATTTTTTTCTATTTTTAATCTGCAGTTTATTTCTTTCTAAGCTCTTAAAATTTTCTCTTCCTTTGGACCTCAGGTCCCTAGAGTTGAATTAGCCATGATCTTTGGTTCGTCACAAAAAGTCTCATGGCTGGTTCATACATGACCCTGACCCTCTTTTCTCTGTCCACCGTCCACCTCTCTCTGTCCATCTACCTGTCAGAGTGTGCGTCCATGGGCCCACCTTCCGACAGGAAAACACCATCAGCATAGTGGCATACATTTCCTCAGGTGGGCCTTTCCCCACCCATGCCCTTGCTCCTCCTACCCCAGGGCACCACCACCCCGAATCTGGTTAATTTTTAACTTACTCAAACTGCATGTAATCTTTCATTTATTTATTTACTTACTTATTTTTTGGCATGTAATCTTTTGGGGACACTTTACTAGATGTTACATTACCGAGATTCATCCATATTGTTGTGGGTCACTGCTCACCCATTTTGAATACGGAGACAGACTCATTGTGCATCTGTTCAGTTCATTCATCCTTTCCTGTGCGGGCTTTTTCTGGGCTTTGCTGTGGAGCTAGTGCTCTGGGAATGTTCTTGTGTATGCGAGAGTGTCTTGATTTTATAAATATACCCAGAGGCGAATTGCTAGGTTATATGGTGTGTGGATGTTTAATTTTTGTAGATATGCCAGTCTATACTGATTTTTTTGGATTCCCATCAGCAGTATATCTTTTGGATCCATATTAGTTTTAAGACTTAATTTTATCTTTTTTTTAAATCAAATTTTACATTTTTGTCATTTGAATGGGTGGTATCTTGCTGTGGCTCTGCTGGTTATTTCTCTGATAACTAATGAAGTTGAATCTCTCTCCATATGTTTCCTCTTCTGTGAAAAGGGACTCTTGGCCTTTTGTTCATGTGGTGGTGTGTTTCTTACCCATTTATAGGCATTCTTTTTTAATTCTTGAGTCTAATCTTTTGTTGTTGCTTGTTTCACAGATATCTCTTTGTAACTTGTCTTCTAGTTTTCTTGAGGGAGTCTTGGTAAGCAGACACATTTAATATTAATATATTTGCATTCATAACTTTTTCATATAAGAGCACTTCATATGACTTTATTTAAGAATCCTCTGATTTTTTACTTATATTCCACTTGAGCTGTTTTGCTCTTTTATGAACTCTGTTCTCACATAAATTTTTTCTTTCTTATATGACTTTTTTTAATGGTACTATATTTAAAACATGGCAGATAACAGGACTATATCTAAATTTCTATCTATATTTAAATGAATTGTTTCTGTCAAGAATCCAGATATCCTCTACGACCTCAAGCAATTAATTTAAGTATTTTTGAAGGAAAAAAGTATATTAAAGTATTCTGCTTGTTTCCTTTAAAGTTATTTATAAGAAACAGAAACTCTAAGAACTGTAACAAATATTACAGACTATTATTCTCAGTTGAGGGAAAGAAGGAGGGAGAGAGAGGACAGGAATCTTGATGGTGAAAGAAGGAGAGAGACAGCAGGGAGAGAAAGCAAGAGGAGAGCGTGGAGTATACAGGAGAAAATGGTCCAGTTAAGAACAGCCTGGATGGAGAAGCTGCTAGTTCTTGAAATAGAGCACTTAATGTGTATTTTATAGGCTAGTGACCATGTCCTGTGATCTTTTGGAATGTTTCTACTCAAGAAGTCTTATTGTGTTTTCTCACCTCTAGGCATAAATGGCAGTCATTCCTCCTGAGAGGTGTCCTGTGGGCCAGAGGCATCAGCCTGGAGCGCCCACTGCTGACCGGTAGCTCAGGGTCAAGCCCGGTCCCGCCCTGGAGGAAAACGGCCTCCTCAGACACTTTGGTTAAGGCCCATTAGTGATGGCTTCTGCTTCAGTGGTGGGGGCTTCCTTCCACTTGAAAAATCCCTATTTTAGCCTTCATTGCTGTAAACAAGTCAGGATTGAACCCCATCCTTGTGACAGCAAGTCATCTTTTTCTAAAAAGTGAAAAATGAAAATTTATGTTTATAGTGGGAAAATAGAGGAGTGCTTGTCTGTGTAAAATAATTCTGACAGCATTGTTAAAGCACAGTTCCCCTTGAGCACCAATCTAGTCTTGGTCCCTTCTGCAGAGGCAGCACCCTGTTAGGAGCTGGCTTTGATAGAGACATCCTCTCAGATTGAGCTTTTTCTTTGTGTTACACTCTTGTGTATATCCATATAGTTATATATATTGATTGTGGGTGTTAAAAAAAACACTAATGATGGTGGAATAGGATAGGCTGTGTTCACCCCTACTCCATGGACAACTAGAGAAGTGACAGAAAAACAACCCAGATGGCGGTTCCAGGGTACGAGTGACCAGAAAGGGACTTCTACATTATATAGAGAGGACCTGGATGAAAAAGTGGAGGAACCACGGTTGAGAAGACAGGGTGCATTTACCTGTATCTGGGGCAGGCTGCCAACGCGCAGGCCAGAGTGGGAACTGAAGGAGCTTTGCGCTCCCACATGCCCTCTGCCATATCAGCTTAAGAGACCTTCCCTCAGCCCCGCAGCCAGGAGCTCCCGTGGGGAACCTGGAAGCCAGCAGACTTGGTTTACCTATGCACGTAGACCTTGCTGCCAGGGCACAGTGCCTATCCCCCATCTGCAAGGCAGGTTGCTGTGGGCACCTGGCTTTGGCTGAGACTAGGGAGCCTCCCTTGGGAGGAGGCAGGGACATAGAGCGCTGAGCTGTTCTGACAATTGGCCAGTGAAGGAGACTCCCTGGGTCCTGCTGCTTCTGTTCTTTTTGCATGGAGGCCAAGAGTGCTCACGGCCTACATGTGCAGAGAGGTAGGGATGTGAGAGCAAGCCAGGCTGTACCAACAGGCACACCTGGGCTTGCTGGGGGCAGGGGTAGTTGAAATACTTAGTCCCATGGCCCAAGGTGAGTACACGCATAGATCACTGGACACATGGTGCCCACAAGCAGATTCGCCTCTGAGGTACACAGCACCCACTACCCATTCCCAGGTTTGGCCTCTCTCAGCGCACAGAGACCTGTGATCTTGACTGGCTTTACACCTGTCTGGTTCTGGCCGGGGTGAGGGGAGGTGGTGGCCATGCACGCCATCTGCTGGGAAGATGCAGAAGGTGCAGCCTGGCCAAACTGCCTTGCTCCCTGGCTTTCAACACTTTTCCAGTTAGAGTTGCACCTCTTGTCCCGGCCTTCGTTTTGCAGGGAATTGCTGACAAACTGTTCTGGTTTGTTAGCTGCCAGAATGCAATATACCAGAAACAGAATGGCTTTTAAAAGGGGAATTTAATAAGTTGCTAGTTTACAGTTCTAAGGCTGAGAAAATGTCCCAATTAAAACAAGTCTATAGAAATGTCCAGTCAAAGCATCCAGAGAAAGATACCTTGGTTCAAGAAGGCCAGTGAAGTTCAGGGTTTCTCTCTCAAGTGAGAAGGCACATGACGAACATAGTCAGGGTTCCTCTCTCAGCTAGAAGGGCACATGGCGAACACGGCGTCATCTGCTAGCTTTCTCTCCTGGCTTCCAGTTTCATGAAGCTCCCCGGGAGGTGTTTTACTGCTTCATCTCCAAAGATTGCTGACTCGTGGACTCTCTGCTTCATTGTGCTGCAGCATTCTCTTCTCTCTATAAATCTCTAGCTTTCTCCAAAATGTTTCCTCTTTTATGGGATTCCAGTAAACGAATCAAGACCCACCCAAATGGGATTAAGACCTAATCCAGTTTAACAGCCACTCTTGATTAAATCATACCACCAGGAAGATGATCTGATTACAGTTTCAAGCATACAGTACTGAATAGGGATTAGAAGAAACGGCTACCTTTACAAAATGGGATTAGGATTAAAACATGACTTTTCTAGGGTACATACATCATTTCAAATTGGCACACAAACCAAGTGCAAAGGGAGACCTTCAATGCAAACCTAAGCAACAACAAAATCTTAGATGAGCGAGGGAAATCAATTTTCAAAATAACCTTATCAAGATAATCAAATGTCTCAAAGACAGCAGAAAATTCACAAAGCATATGAAGATGCAAGAAAATATGGCCCAAACAAATGACCAAATTAAAACACCAGAATAGACACAGAATTTGAAGCAATTAATTGAAGATGTCCATGGAAGTCTCCTAAATAAGTTCACTGGGTTGGCTGAAGACAGGACATCAAGAACACCCTAGAAGAGTATACAGAAGAATTTGAAAGAATAAACAGAAAAAGAGCACATGTTACAGAAATGAAAGGTACTGTAGACCAAATTTAAAATATTCTAGAGATACAACAGAATTGATGAGCTAGAAGAAGGAATAAGCAAACTAGAGGACAAGACAGTTTAATTCGAACACGCAAATAATAAATGGTGAAAAAGATAGAAAAATTTGTATCGGATCTCAGAGAAATGATGGACAGCACACAGTGCATAAATGTAAGAAGCATTGGAGTCTAGGAGATAAGGAGAGTGAAGTGCTAGGAAGATTATTTGAGGACATAATTTGGGAAAATTTCCCAACCCTTACAAAAGACATAAATAGGCAAATCAAAGAGGTCCATCGAACTCCAAATAGAATAAATCCAAATAGACCCACTCCAATATACATAGTAATCAAACTCAAATGCTGAAGAGCCGCAGAAAGTCCTTAAAGAAGGAAAAAAGAAATTAACCATATAAAAGGAAAGCCACGTAAGATTAAGTTTTGACTACTCAACAGGCACCATGAGGGAGAAATGTGGTATATTCAAGATACTGAAAGAGGAAAAAATTTCCAGCCAAGAAATCTTTATGTAGTAAATTTGTCCTTCAAAAGTGAGAGACTAAAAATCTGCACAGACAAGCAAATGTTGAGAGAATTTGTCAACAAGAGACCTGCCCTACAAGAAATAGTAAAGAAAGTTCTGTCAGCTGAAAAAAAACAGGAGAGAGCATTCTGTGGGAGGACACAGAATTGAAGAGTACCAGCAAGGGTAACTTAAAGGATACAATGAGAAAAGAATATATAGATCTGAAAAGCCTTGTATCTGATGCTCCCTTTATCCAGTGTATGGACAGATATGTAAAAAAATAATAATAATAATAAAATAAATAATAATGGGAAGGGGATAAAGGGTTTAAAAAAATTGGGTTGATTGAAATAATAGTGGTCAGTGAGGGGGAGGGGTATGGGATATATACCCCTTTTTTCTTTTTCTAGAGTGATGCAGATGTTCTAAAGATGATCATGGTGATGAATACACAACTACATGATGTTATTGTGAGCCATTGTGTACTTTGGATGGTCTGTATGTGTGTGTAATAAGAGACTGACACTTCTAAATGGTGTTCTCTTGGCTGAAAAAATAAATCAGGAGAGGTCTGGAGGAGGGGACAGAATTGAACAGTTTTAGAAACGGTAACTTAAAGGATAAAAAGAGGAAAAAAATAGATCTAATCAATGAAAAACCAAAGATAAGATGGTAGATTCAAGAACTGACTTTACAGTAATAACTTTTTTAATGGACTAAACTCATCAATTAAAAGATACAGATTGGCAGAATGGATTAAAAAATATGGTCCTTTTTATGCTGTTTACAAGAGACTCATCTTAAACCCAACGATACAGATAGAGTGAAAGTGAAGGGATGGAAAAAGACACTCGACACCAGCTGTTACCAAAAGAAAGGAGGAGCAGCTTATATTTATATCAGACAAAATAGACTTTAAATGCAAAAATGTAAGAGACAAGGAAGAACACTACAGATTAATAAAAGGGACATTTCACCAAGAAGAAACAGTCATAAAAGTTTATGCATCCAGTCAAGGCGCTCCAAAGTACATGCGCCAAAAACATTGGCAAAACTGAAGGAAGCTATAGATGTCTCAACAATAATATTAGGAGACTTCAATATACCATTCTCCTTTATAGATAGAACAACCAGATAGAGAATCAATAAGGAAATAGAGAACCTAAACAATTTGATAAATGAACTAGACCTAGCAGACATACATAGATTGTTAGACCCCAGAACACTAGGATATATATTCTTTTCTAGTGCTCATGGAATGTTCTTCAGGATAGATCATACTATCAGGCACAAAAAGTGTTCTCCAGGATAGATCATATGATGAGATCATAGATCATATGATAGATCATATGTGCTGGTTTGAAAGGATTTATGTGCCCTAGAAAAGCCATGTTTTAATCCTAATCAGTCTTATGGGAGCAATGGTTTCTTCTAATCCCTGTTCAGCACTATAGGCTGGAGACTTGATTAGGTTATCTCCATGGAGATGTGACTCAATCAGTTGTGGGTATTAAGCATGATTATATGGAGACATGTCTTCACCCGTTCTACCTGGGTCTTGATTAGTTTACTGGAATCCTTTAAAAGAAGAAGTATTTTGGAGAAAGCTTGAGAATGCTGCAGAACCACAAAGCAGAGAGTCCACTAGCCAGCAACTTTTGGACATGAAGAAGGAAAATGCCTCCTGGGGAGCTTCATGAAACAAGAAGCCAGAAGAGAAGGCTAGCAGACTTCGTCATGTGCCCTTCTAGCCGAGAGAAAAACCCTGAATGTCATCAGCCTTCTTGAACCAAGGTATCTTTCCTTGGATGCGTTAGATCGGACATTTCTGTAGACTTGTTTTAATTTGGACAGTTTCACAGCCTTAGAACTGTAAACTTGTAACTAATTAAATTTCCCTTGTAAAAAAGCCGTTCCATTTCTGATTTATTGAACTCTAGCAGCTAGCAAACTAGAACACAGGTCTTAACAAATTTAAAAAGTTTGAAATGATTCAAAGCACTTTCTCTGATCATAAGGAATGAAGCTGGAAATTAGTAATCACCAAAGAACCAGAACATTCACAAATATATGGAGACTAAATAGCATACTCTTATTCAAAGCACTTTCTCTGATCATAAGGAATGAAGCTGGAAATTAGTAATCACCAAAGAACCAGAACATTCACAAATATATGGAGACTAAATAGCATACTCTTAAACAATCACTGGGTCAAAGAAGAAATGGCAAGAGAAATTGGTAAATATCTACAGATGTATGAAAATAAGAATACAACCTATCAGAACATATGGGATGTGGCAAAGGCAGTGCTGAGAGGGAAATTTACTGCCCTAAATGCCTATATTCAAAAAGAAGAAAGAGTAAAAACTAAGGACTTAAAACTGCTCCCCTAGAGGAACTAGAGAAAGAACAGAAAACTAATACCAAAGTGAATAGAAGAAGAGAAATAACAAAGATTAAAGCAAAAACAAATGAATTGGAAAAAACAACAGGAAGAATCAGTAAAACCAAAAGTTGGTTCTTTGAGAAAATCAATGAAATTGATGGATTCCTGCCTAAGCTGACAAAGAAAAAAGGAGAGAGGAGGCAAATAAACAAAATCAGAAGTGAGAAGGGGGGTCATTACCATGGACCCTGAAGATACTTTACAGATCTTAAGAGGATACTATGAACACCTATATGCCAACATACTAGACAGCTTAGATGAAACAGAGAAATCCTAGAAACACACAAATAACCTATACTGACTCAAGAAGAAATAGGAGAACTTAACACACCAATCACAAGTAGAGATTCAATCAGTCATCAAAAACTTCCTACAAAGAAAAGCCCAGGGCCAGATGGCTGCACAGGGGGATTTTATCAAACATTCCAAAAAGAATTAACACTAATCCTCTTAAAGCTCTTCCAAAAAATTGAGGAGAAAGGAATACTACCTAACTCATTTTATTATGTGAACATCACTCTGATTTCGAAACTCATTTTATGATGTGGCCATCACACTAATATAAAAACTGGGTGAAGATGCTACAAAAGAAAAACTACAGGCCAATTTCCCTAATGAATATAGCTGCAAAAATTCTCAACAAAGTAATTGCAAATTGAATCCAGCAACGTTTGAAAGAATTATACACCGTGACCAAATGGGGTTTATTCCAGGCGTGCAAGGGTGCTTCAACACAAGAAAATAATCATCTTAGTCCCAAGGATACAACATATTAACAGATTGAAAGGGAAAATTCACATTATCTCAATTGTTGCTGAGAGAGCATTAGACAAAATTCAGCATCCTTCTCTGATAACACTTCAAAAGGTAGGAATTAAAGGAAACTTCCTCAGTATGATAAAGGGCATGTATGAAAAACTCCCAGCCAGCATCATACTCAACTGAGAGAGACTGAAAGCTTTTCCCCTGAGATTGGGAATGGGACAAGGATGCCCACTGTCACCACTATTATTCAACATTGTGCTAGAAGTTCTAGCTATAGCAGTTAGGCAAGAAAAAGAAATAAAAGGCATCCAAATTGGAAAGGAAGGAGTAAAACTTTGATTATTTGCAGATGACATGATACTATACTTGGAAAATCCTGAGAAATCTATGATGAAGCTTCTTGAGCTAATAAGCAAATTCAACAAATTGGCGCAATATAAGATTCATATGCAGAAATCAGTAATGTTTCTGTACACAAGTAATGATCTGAGGAGACAAGAGAAACTTGTCATTCACAATAGTAACTAAAAGAATCAGGTATCAAGGAATAAACTTAACTAGGGATATAAAAGACCAGTACATAGAAAACTACAAAATACTGCTGAAAGAAATCAGAGAAGATCTAAATAGGTGGAAAAATAGTCTGTGTTCATGAATAGGAAGGCTAAATATCATTAAGATGTGAATTCTACCCAAATCAATCTACAGATTCAATGCAACACCAATCAAAATTCTAAGAACCTTCTTTGAAGACTTGGAAAAACTATTATTTGGAAGGGAACGGATACCCGAATAGCCAAAAACGTACTAAAAAAGATGAAATGGGAAGACTTACACTTCCTGATTTTACCACAGTGGTCAAAATGGCATGGTGTTGGCACAAAGATAGGCATATTGACCAATGGAATCAAATTGAGGGCTCAGAAATAGACCCCCAGATCTATGGTCAATTGAACTTTGACAAGGCCCCTGAAACACTGAACTGGGACAGAATAGCCTTCTCAATAAGTAGGGCTGGAAGAACTGAATACCCATAGCCAAAGGAAAAGACACCTACTTCACACCTTATACAATAATTAACTCAAAGTGGATCAAGGACCTAAACATAAGAGCAGGTACCATAAAACTTCTAGAAGAACATGTCGAGAAACACCTTCAAGACCTAGTAATAGGAGGTAGCTTCTTAGACTTTACACCCAAAGCACAAGCAACAAAAGGGAAAATAGATAACTGTGAACTTCTAAAAATCTAATGCTCCTGTACCTCAAAGGACTTTGTCAAAAAGATGAAGAGGCAGCCAACTTAGTGGGAAAAAATATTTGGAAAACATGTCTGATAAGAGTTTGATATCCAGTAAATGAGATTCTGAATCATGTGACAAATGGATGACTCTAGAGTATATAATGCTGAGTGACATAAGCCAGACCCGAAAGGACAGGTACTGTATGATTTTGCTAATATGAATGCCCTTGAGAATGTAAACTCAGAGTCTTAAAATGCAGAAAATAGGGAACCTAGAGGTAGACAGGAGCTAGAGAAGGCAGAACGATTACATGCTATGTACAGACTAGTTAACGAGATTGAACTTAAAAGTATGGGTGTATATAAAGGTGATGGTAGTTCATTAGGGAGTGTCATGGTTAGGGACACGTGTCAACTTGGCCAAGTTGTGGTACCTGTTTATCTGATTGGGCAAGCGTTGGCCTGTCTATTGCAATGAGGACATTTCACAGGATTAGGTCATGAGCACATCAGCTGCATCCACAGCTGAATCCATTTGTAATCAGCCAAAAGGGAGTGTCTTCTGCAATTAGTGATGCTAAATCTAATCATGGGAAGCCTTTTAAGGAGAACTCAGAGGAGAGAGGCCCCATTCCTGCTTCGGCTGGTGAGCCTCTC
>PVIY010037663.1:0-24418 GCA_004026745.1 Myrmecophaga tridactyla | reverse complement strand
ACCACAAAGTGAAAGAGTTTTTAAAATAGGAAAACTGTTTTAAAGTATGACATAATCAAGACTAAAAATATGTCATACCAGTAAATCCAAATGGCCTTCACTAATTGAAAGACAAATATCCAACTGAATCACAAACCAAAACCCAATTCTATATATATGAGATATAAAATAAAAGTCAGACAGCATTATAACAGACAAAAGGAAACCAGGGCTTACAATTTTAACATCTGACAAAGTGGAATCCAAACCAAAAAGCATTAAACAAGACAAAGAAGCCTACTTTATGATGACAAAGTATATAATTCACAATGAAGTTCAAACTGCTACAAATACTTATGCACCAAACAACATAGCAGCATCATAAATAAAGCAGATATTACAGAATATTTTTAAAATGCCTAGAAACAAACTAGTAGTAAGAGACATGACATCTTTTAGTCCATGACAAATCACATACAGAAAAAATAAGTAGGAATTTGCCAAGAATGAACAGTCAGAAGAGGTAATTTGAGGTTTTTTTAAAGATGCTATAATTATATACCTGGAATACCCAAGAGAATCAATTACAAATAATAAAAGAATTCACTAAGGGGGATTATATAAAAACTACATTTAAAGTTAACATAATAGCAATGAATGGTTTCATATATTAAAAAATAACAGTTTTCTATGTATGTTAGTGTTCACAAAAAAAGAAGGGAAAAAAAGTCAATTGTGATGATAAAAAATATTTAAGTCCTCTAGCTTCCTATATTCTGGAGCAGCTAGAAGGAAAAATATGAGATGATCATATGGTAGCCCATGATAAACTCTGAGATCTATCTTGTAACCACTTCTTGAAGAGTGCTTTGAAAACTATTGCTTTTTTATCTCTTTGCCTTGTATATATGTTATACCATACAATAAAAAAGTTAAAAAATAATAATAATAACAGGTAGACTTCCAGGAAGATGGCAGACTAGAGTGGAGTGAATTCACTCCTGTTCTGTGAAACAAAATAGAAGACAGGGAGAAAATGTCCAGGACTGCAGGTACTGGGGTGCTAGGAGTCCACCTTGGGTCTCCTGCATAGTAGTCAACCATTCTGCCACTGGAGTACCTGTGCACTCTGGCCTACCTTATAATAGACTCTTAAGTTGAATTGTATCCCTACATGAGGTCTGGACCTTGATTTGGTAGAGAATGACCAACAAGCAAAGTTCAAAAGAAACATTCAGGAAAAACTAAGTAAATACAAAACTTTAAAGGAATGAAGGAAACCAACTGGTATAACAACCATATCAAGATAATCAAATGCCCCGAACACAACAGAAAATCACAAAACACATGAAGATCCAAGCAGAAATGGCCCAGCCAAATGACCAAATGAAAATTCCAGAGGGAGCACATAATATGGAACAACTACTCAAGGATATTTAAAAAGAAATAAAGGATATCAAGAAGACACTAAAAGAGCACAAAGAAGAATTCATGAAGTTAAATAGAAAAATGGTAGCTCTCACCAAAATGAAAGATACAGTAGACCAAATAAAAAATATACTGGAGATACACGATAGCAGACTCAAAGAAGCAGAAGGACGAATCAGTGAGCTAGAAAATAGAACAATAGAACTAGAGCACAAATGGCAAGAAAAATGGGGGAAAAAATGCAACTGGATCTTAGGGAAATGATGGACAAGAGGTGCAAAAATGTAAGAATTATTGGTGTTCCAGAAGGAGTAGAGAAGAGTAGAGGGTTGGGAAAGTTAGTTGAAGACATAATCAGAGAAAAGTTCCTAACACTTATAAAAGACATGAAAATGCACATCAAAGAGGCCCAGCACTCTCCAAATAGAATAAATCAGAACAAGCCCACTCCAAGACACATGTTAATCAGACTGTCAGGTGTTGAAGAGAAACAGAAAGTCTTGAAAGTAGCATGAGAACAGCAATCTACTACATACAAGGGAAAACACATAAGACTTACTTCATAATACTCAACTGGCACCATGGAAGCAAGAAGGCATCAAGATTCTGAATGAGAAAGGCTTTCAACCAAGAATTCTTTATCCAGTCAAGTTATCCTTCAAAATTGAGAGAGAGAGAGAGATTAAAATCTTCAAAGATAAAAAAAAATTGAGAGAACTAGTCAACAAGAGACAGGAAATACTAAAGGGAGCCCTGTCAGCTAATAAAAAAAAAAAAAAGACAAGAAAGGGAGGTCTGAAGGAGGGCACAGAATTGAAGAACATGAGTAAAGGTAATTTAAAGAAAAAGAGAGAGAGAAGGAAAATAATATACAGATCTGACATATAAAAACTAAAGGACAAGATGGTAAAATCAAGAACTGCTTTTACGGTAATTACTTTGAATGTCAATGGACTAAACTCACCAATTAAAAGATATAGAATGACAGAATGGTACAAGAAACATAATCTATCTATGTGCTGTTCAGAAGAGACACATCTTAGACTCAAGAACACAGATTGAAAGTGAAAGGATGGAAAAAGGTCTTCTTTGCAAGGTGTAAACAAAAGAAAACAGAAGTAGCTATATTAATACCAGACCAAATAGACTTTAAATGTAAAGACGTCATATGAGACAAAAAAGGACACTACATATTAATTAAAGGAACAAATAACCAGGAAGAAATAACAATCATAAATGTGTATGCTCCCAATCAAGGTGCTCCAAAGTACAGGAGGCATATATTGGAAAAACTGAGGGGAGCTATAGACATCAACAGTAATAGTGGGAAACTTCAATATACCGCTCTCTGCTATACATACAACAATCACACAGAGGAGCAACAAGGAAATAGGGAACCTAACAATAGGATAGTAGGCATATATAGGTCATTATATCCCAAAACACCAGGATACGCATCTTCTCTAGTGAACTTGGAACATCCTCTAGGATAGATCATATATTGGGACCTAAACTGAGTCTCTATAAATTTAACAAGATTGAAATTATTTAAAGCACTTTCTCTGATCACAACAGAATAAAGTTGGAAATTAATAATCACCAAAGAACCAGAGCTTTCACATATAAATAATCAGTAGGTCAAGGAAGAAATTACTAGAGAAATCAGTAAATATCTGGAAATGAATGATAATGTGAATACAACATATCAAAACTTATGGGATGTGGCAAAGGCAGTACTGAGAGGGAAATTTATTGCCCTAAGTGCCAGCATCCTTTCCTGATAAAAACACTTCAAAAGTTAGGCAGCAAACGAAATTTTCTCAATATCATAAAGGGCATATATGAAAAATCCATAGCCAGCATCATAGTTAATGGTGAGAAATTGAAGGCATTCCCTTTGAAATAGGGGATGAAACAAGGATGCCCATTGTCACTGTTATTATTCAACATTGTATTCAAAGTACTAGCTGGAGCAATTAGACAGGAGAAAGAAATAAAAGGCATCCAAATAAGAAGGGAAGAAGTAAAACTTTCATTATTTGCAGATGACATGATCCTATACTTAGAAAGTCCTGAGAAATCTACTGTAAAACTACTTGAGCTAATAGACAAATTCAGCAAAGTGGCAGGATACAAGATTAATGTACAGAAGTCAGTAATATTTATATACACAAGCAATGACGTATCTGAGGTGACAACTAAGGAAAAAATTCCATTCAGATATCTAGGAATAAGCCTAACCAGGGATGTCAAGGACTTATAACAGAAAATTATAAAAAATTGCTAAAAGAAATAAAAAATTACCTAAATAGTTGGAAAGATATTCCATGCTCATGGATAGGAAGGTTGAATATCATCAAGATGTCAATCCTACCCAAACTTATCTACAGATTCAATGCAATACCAATAAAGTCCCAACAGCCTACTTTGAAGACTTGGAAAAATTGGTTATCAAATTTACATGGAGGGGAAAGAGACCTCAAAAAGCTAAAGATATCCTAAAAAATAAGAGTGAACTGGGAAGTCTATCACTTCCTGACTTTAAAGCTAACGATAAAGCCACAGTGGTCAAAACAGCATGGTACAGGCACAAAGACAGAAGGACTGACCAGTGGAATAGAATCGAGAGTGTAGATATTGACCACCAAATTTATGGACTTTTGATCTTTGATAAAGCCCCCAGATCCACTGAATTGAGATAGAATAGTCTTTTCAATAAATGGGCATGGGAGAACTGGATTTCAATAGCTAAATGAATGAAAGAGGACCTCTATCTTACACCCAATACAAAAATTAATTCAAAATGGATCGAAGACCTAAATGTAAGAGCCAGTACCAAAAAACTTCTTGAATCAAATGTACGGAAACATCTTCAACATTTAGTAATAGGAGGTAGCTTCTTAAACTTTACACCTAAAGCACAAGGTGTGAAATAAAAAATTGACAAATGGGAGCCCCTTAAGATCAAGAGCTTCTGTGCCTCAAAGGACTTTGTTAAAAAGGTGAAGAGGCAGCCAACTCAAAGGGAGAAAATGGAAAGCATATATTGGATAAAGGCTTGATATCCTTTATACATAAAGAAATTATACAGCTCACCAACAAAAGAACAAACAACCCAATTATAAAATGGGCAGAGGAAATGAATAGGCACCTTTCTGAAGAGCAAATACAGGTGGCTAAAAAGCACATGAAGAACTGTTTATCTTCACTGGCTATAAGGGAAATGCAAATTAAGACAACAATGTGATATCACTTCACACCTATACAAATAGGAAACTATAAATGTTGGAGAGGATGCAGAGAAATTGGAACATTTACTTACTGTTGGTGGGAATGTAAAATGGGTCAGCCACTCTGGAAATCAGTTTGGCGATTCCTCAGAGAACCAAATATTGAGTTGCCCTATGACCTGGCAATACCAATACTTGGTATATACCCAGAAGAGTAGAGGGCAGTGACATGAACAGACATTTGCACACCGATGTTCATAGTGGCACTATTTACAACTGACAAGAGATGGAAACAATCCAGGTGTCCTTCAACAGAAGAGTAGATAAACAAAATATGGTATATACATACAATGGAATATTATGCAGCATTTAGGCAAAATGATGTCCCAAAACATATGACAATGTGGATGAACCTTGAGGACATAATGCTGAGTGAAATAAGTCAGACACAAAAGGACAGATACTGCATGATTCCATTATTATGACTCTGATTAAGCCCCCAGTGTTTTGGAGCAGATAAAAGAAAAAGGCTGAGTTGAGAGCATGGTAGCCCATGACAAACTCTGGGAACTGTTCTGTAGCTGTTTGTTGAAGTGTGCTTTGAAAATTACTTTTTTTCTTTCTTTTCTTTGTATATATATATAAAACAACTAAAAAATGGCTTTAAAAACTATAGGCAGTTATAGTAATATTAGATAAAATAAATTCCTGAGATCAAAAATAATAACAGGTAGAAGATGGAAGAAATGACTTCATATGTCATATGTCATATTGCCAAGGAATGAACTTAAGAAATACACAATACCATTATGAAGAAAACTTTAAAATTATACTGAATAAAACAAAGAAGACATGAACACACAGAAAGACATGTTATAATCAATGGTAAAAGGAAGTAAAAAAAAAAAGCCTTATGTTAATTATATCTTCAATAATATCCCCATAAGAACACAAATTTTGGGGGGGAACCAAACGAGTTCATATGAATATACAAAATAACTCTGAAAATGGAGAGAAATGAGGGGGAAATACCATCATTAAATTTAAAAACATGAAGTCTCAATAAAACAGTGTTCCGGCATATGAACAGATAGGGTATTGAGTTCAGAAATAGATCCAAATTCTTGAGACAATTTAAGATGTTTTAAAGGTGTCATTCTAATCAGTGAGGAGGAAGGAAATGGTGGTAGGAAAATGGGTAGCAATATGGGGAAAAAAAATACCCAAGTTTTGAACCAGGATCATTTCTAGGTGAATTCAAACTTTATAAGTAAAATACTAAACCATAAAATTGCCAAGTGAAAACGTCTTAGGGATTTTTTATGTATAACTCAGATTTTCTAGTATGACACAAAATCCAGAAGTTATGGAAGAAAAGACTGTTAATTTCTAATACATAATGCACAAAATTTCCACATGGGTAAAGTTACCACATGACAAGGGCAAAGTACAAAATAAAAATGGTGAAAAATATTTGCAGCACATATCCCAAATGGCTAATATTCCTAATATGAAAGGAGCCCTTACAACTCAATATATAGAAGACCAATGACTCAATTTAAAATTGAGCAAAGGATATGAAGAATTTTCAGAAGAGAAAATAAAAATGGCTCTTAAAATTTGAAAAGATATTAAACCTCATTTAATAAAAATGCTAATTAAAACAAGACTGAGATGATATTTTTAACTTAAATTGACCAAGATCAAAGTTTAGGTAATATTCTGGGCTGGGAAGGATGAGAGAAAATGCATGGAAAAATGCATCTTTATGCATTGCTGCCAGGAGTGAAAATTCATACAACCACTATGGAGGACAATTTAACATAAATGCAAATGCTCATATTCTCTCACTCAGCAAAACCACTTCAAGAGATATAGCCTACTCCTGTCCTATACTCATGTATCCAATGTGATATTTGTTCATATGTGCTCAGAAATTAAAATAACAAATGTTTGAGAGAAAATGAAATGGCTATTACTAGAGGAATGGAAGAGATTGTAGAAAATTGGTATCATTTCTTCTTTAAATGTTTGAAAGAATTCACCAATGAAATATCTGGGCTTGATGTTCTCTGTTTGGAAGGTTATTGATTATTCAATTCATTTACTAGATAGAAGCCTATGCAAAGTATTTATTTCTCCTTGTGTGAATTTTTGTAGATTGTGTCTTTCAAGGAATTTGCCCATTTCATTTAAGTTATCCAATTTGTGGGCATAGGGTTGTTCATAATCTGACTTTATTATCATTTACTATTAAAAATTATTTATAAAAAGGATCCATGTGATCATTTTTTATATTAGTGTTTGTGTTTTTCCTCTTTTTTTCTTCATTAGCCTGTCTAAAGATTTATCTTTTTTTTTTTATCTTTTCAAAGAACCAGCTTTTGGTTTTGTTGATTTTTCTATGGTTTTTCCTGTTTTCAATATCACCAATTTTTACCATAATTTTCATCATTTCTTTCCTTCTGCTTACTTTGGACTTAGTCTCCTCTTCATTTTCTAGTTTCATTATTCATTTCAGATCTTTACTCTTTTCAAATATGTGCAGCCAATGCTATAAATTTGCCACTAATCACTGCATTTGCAGCATCTCACAAACTTTCATAAATTGTATTTTCATTTTCATTTCGTTCAAAAACTGTTTAATTTTTCTTGAGACTTCTTTGACCCATGCGTTATTTAGAAGTGTGTTGTTTAATCCCCAAATATTTTAGGATTTTCTAGCTGTCTTTTATCTATTGCTTTCTTGTTTAATTCCATTGTGGTCTGACAGCATAAATGATATGCTTTATAGTTTTTAAATTTGCTGAAGTGTGTTTTATGGCCCAGAACATAGCCTACTCATGAATGGTCCATGTGAGCTTGAGAAAAATGTATATTCTGCTGCTGTTGGATGAACTATTCTATAAATATCCATTATATCTAGTTGATGAATGGTGTTGTTCAGTTCAGCTGTGTCTTTACTGATTTTCTGTCTGCTGGATCTCTGAAAGAAGGGTGTTGAAGTCTCTACCCATAATAATGTATTGTCTACTTCTTGCAGATCTCTCAGTTTTTGCCTCATGTATCTTGACACTGTTTGTAGGCACATAAGGATTGCTAAGCCTTGTTGAAGAATTGGCACCTTTATCATTATGTTATACTGCTCTTTACCCATGATAATTTTGCTTAAAATTAATGTAATACCATTACATTATTTTCTTTTGGTTACTGTTTCCATAGTATATCTTTCTTTATCTATTTACTTTTAATCTATCTGTGTCTTTATATTTGAAGTAAGTTTCTTATAGACAACATATTATTATTATCTTATTTTTTAATCCACTCTGATGGTCTCTGCCTTTTATTTGGTTTATTTAGATCATTCACAGTCTTAGTTCTCTAACAGATCTAAAAAGAATTGTTTTTCAGTTTTTCAAATTTTTTCTTGTTAGGATGGAGCAATAACTTTTTACATGTCAGAGCAGACACTAGAAGTCAGGGAATGTTAAATAAAATTTCAGCACATCCATACAATGGAGTCATAAAGAAAAATAATTTACTGGAATAGAATGAAATCTAAGATAAATTGGAAGGAAAGAAAGAAGAGAGGAAGAGGAGAAAGGAGGCTAGGGAGGGAAGAAAGGAAGGAAAAGAAAGAAAAGGATGGTGTAGAAATGCGTGTATAGAATGTTATCATTTATATAAAGATGGGGTTTGGGAATAGACACACATATGTGTATATATACATATCACAAAATATCTCAGGAAGGGATATATAAGAAATTGCTTCTATTTCTCAGTGGGTAGCTCAGGAACAGTGGTGGAAGAGTAATCTCCCTTTTACCATATAGCCAAAAGGTGTCTTAAATTAGAAAAAGGAGGGGGGGCTGTCTATTTTGTGTCTATAGGTTAGATTTGGCCTGTGGTTTACTAATTTGAAATCTCTTCAATCATTAAGGCAAAAATGAGCATTTTTATCATAAAATAATTAGAGCTATTATCTGTGTTTTCAGAAAGCTAATGATAGCTTTCTCTCTAATTTTACAAATAACTCATCTAATATTTGCATTATGCAGTCAATTTTATCCCAATATGACAATTTTTGTGATGTGAGCACCGTAATGCTTAACACCCCAAATTCTGAATCAATTATACAAATTTTATATAGTAAAATAAAATATTTATATAAAATAAATATATTTTACTATATCAAAGGTGGTATGAGATTATTCTACTGTAACCTGAATCATGCAGGGTTTTGCCTAACAATCCTTCTGTCTCTGACAAGATAACTTGGGAGTGTAAGCTGATTCTTTAAGACTGAAACATTTTTTAATAGATTATATTGCAAATTCAGGGAAGGGGCAAAAGGAAAGGGAATACAGGTTTACTTTGCTCTATGAATTTCTCAAGAGAAACATGCTACCATTGCTCATATTTTGGGAAGAGTTTAAAAAAGCATGAAAGTTGATAAATAGTAACCAATCATGTAAAAGGAGAGGAAAAAGAAACTAATAAAAGCTCACAACATAATCCTGGAATAAAATGCTTCTTTTTTTACCAGAAGGGTTAGGGGAAAAAAATACGAACAATGACCCACATATTGCTCTATAGATTCAAATCTACTTTGTCAGCCTTACCAATGGTTCATATTTCTCAGATTTGAAGGTTTTTCTACCTTTCCATAATGTTCATATTGCCAAGTCACCCAATTTCTTGAATTCATCTCATGCTCAATTAAGTCTGTAATGGGTTTGACCAAACTAATACTTCCTACTTCAAGTGATATTTAACACCACATCCAAAGAATCTAGTGCAAACGGTATCGTCACAATGATCTCATATTAAAGTTTTCTGTCCCAAAGGCTACTTAAACTCCTCATTACATAAACTGAAATTACCCCAAATCTATATTAAACTGTTTGTCTACATACTCTGGGCCAGCCATAATTTCATATCAAAGGTTTTTGGTGAAACAAGAAGCATGGTCTCCTGAACTTTGCCCTTTAATTAATGTAAGCTCCCTGGGGATTGATGGCCTGACTTCAGAGAAGATAATAGAATGGAACTCAGAATTGGTGCTAAAATTAAACATTCCTCCCAAATGTTTTAGGCAACCCTAAGCCACAAAATGCCTGCCAACCCCCTGAGAAGATCAATACAGCAATCACTGGGCATATAAAACAGAACTACACTCTGGAAAATCCAGTTAATGAAATTCCACAATAGGCAATTGGTCTGCAATATAAGCACATTCTTACAGAAGAATGGCATTTTCTTTATCTGGGCCTCTGACTCCTGTGGATGGTGTAGGGAACAATTTAGAACTGAAAAAACTAATACCCACAAACCCCAGACTGATTAGATGGCTTCACATAAATAAGATTAGACTATTATTGGGATTTTACCATTAGGAGTCACTAGAGTACTAATATTTAAGCACAACCATCCTTCTGTCATCTTGAGTACTGAGACTTTTTCTTTAAGAAATTTAACTCAAATCAGTAAACATTTAATTAGATGTTGTGGAAACAGCACTTTGTCTTTTACTGACCAACACATTTATGTATGTCTTTCATCATGCTTCATTAAATTTAATGTTCAGTTATTGTACATTATTTTTGTACATTGTTTTTAAGAGGAAAGATATACTCATGTGTTACAGTTTCTTCCTAATAAATCCATCAACTCAACAGGGTCTCCTGTATCTACTTTGCAATTCTATACTAGATTAGACCGTCTCTTTCAACAGCAAGTTATTTATCTCACTAGCAATCTATCAAAATAAATATCTCCTAAGGTACTATATTATTAAATATTTTCACAGCTGAAATTCCCCAACCACCTTAGTCAGAATTAATAGCCCTTTGTTCATGCATATATCATGCTTCTCACATTTTTAATAAGTACTGTTGATATATCTTCTATTTCCCACCAGATTGGGACCCCCTTGAGGGTGAAGAACAAGACTTAGTCATCTCTTAATAAGTGCCAATGCCTTACACTGAGCCTTCCATATTAGAATGAATAAATAATGCAAACTTGTAGCCAGAGGTTTGTGGTGCTCTCTCTTCTGCCTAATGCCCATAGCAACACTGAGATGGGGACAGCAGGGGGAAGGAAGGGGAAGATTAATGCCCAGAAGGCAATTTCTCCTGCACTCCTCTCAATCCTACAGCTCTGGTTCTCCTCCCTTCAATTCTATGGCTACTTTGACTCCTGGAGTCATAACTTTCTTCCAAATGTGGCAGTTGCTGCAAAATGGCAATCGAAAACCAAGACAGTTCAATGCAGGAAGTCACCAAATGGCACCTGGGGTTCCTGTTGGTGACATACTCTAACTCTGCTCACTATGGACCCTTCTCTTATTCCTCTCTCCCACAGCCTTTCCTCCCTTCCTCTCTACTTTGCTATTCCTTTTCCTTTCCCTACTCCACTAATTCCATTTCTCTGCTTTTATCTCAGGATGGCCCTTGGGCTAAAAATATTGCTGGAAAGGGAAAATTTAGAAATCTCAAAAAAAAAGAGAGAGAGAGCAAAAGACAGCCACCCCAATTAATAAAGTGGGCATGGACGATGAAATCTGGTTACAGTCTCTAGGGAATTCTGTCCTCCTTGCAATGGAAAGTGTTATTTATTTAAGCTTCAGTGCTGAATTAACAAAAACAAAATTTCCTTTCTTTTTTTATTACCCACCCTCTTTCTGACTGACTAATAATGGATTCTGTGTTTAAAGTGATTAAGAGGTAGCATCCTGGTTCAAAGATAAAGAGAGCTATGATGAATTAGCAATATGTTGCTAATCAATCAAAAATAAGGAATGATAACATACATGCTATGTATTTGCCCCATTAGCCTTATTCTTATCTAGTAAATTACTATTCCAATATTCTCAATTGACCAAGTCTTGCAAAATTTCTTTAATTCATTCAACAACTAATTGAACTTGAATATAAGTTAATTAATTAAAATTGAAATTGAGCTAGACACTATACTAGACATTGGACGTAATAAGATAAACACTTTCCTCAATCTCAGGCAACAATTAGAGTCTGACTTCTAACAAGCAACGGTATTCCACTTGTGCTGCAGTAAAACCAACTTGTAGGCAATGTTTTCCATTGTTTTTCTGGTCTAAAAAAGGATTTACATTCTATATAGGACCATTTTTAAAATTAAACCAGGGAATTGCAAACCTGGATTTCCAAAAACAAATATTTTAAGGGATCTCACTAAATTCTCACATCATATTTAAAGGGACTTTGGTCCATGATCAAATAATTAAATATTGAGTGTCGCCACTCCAAAGAGTTTGCAGATCTGTGGATTGCACTTATGAGTATATGACACTGATGACATTAGCTGAAATCAGGACAAGCCAAAAGAAAAGAATAGGCTAAAAGCAATATAATTCAGCTCAGATATGCGAATACATTGTGCCAGCACAGACTAGAAATCATTCCATAATAATCAGTTCAATGTGAGTTTTGGCAAACTAAAATTGTGACATTGATACATCCATGATGATAGCAATAACCTGTTGTCTATGCTAAAAATAGACCTAAAGGAGGTAGCCATTCAACCTGAGAACAGGGTACAGCAGCAGTGCAGAAATAGATCAGAATGAAATACACGCAATTTAGCCCTTTGAGTTGAATCACCATCTGCCAACAGGGCCTCCTCCTCTTTCTATCAATCATCATGGTGGTTTCAAGTCCAGAATCCTCCCAAGCATTAGCTGATGCTGTTTTTTAGATCTCAAAACCTTGTTGATGGCAGGACAGCTTCTGACATTTATAATGGCAGCCAATTTTTTGTTTTGTTTCATTAATTGCTTGGGTTGAATTCATACATGGACCTCAGAAAAGTTTTCCAGTATTTAAGTTTTTAAAAAGACTTATGCAATACAAAATCAGGAGATGGGACATTCTCCCCAAAAACTCCCAATATAATTCAGGAATTGGCCCATTTCCCTGCATCTGCTCTCTACTCAGAGATGAGATGGGTACCTGTCCCATCTGCCCCCCCCATCAGTAAAGTGAAACAGATCCACACGGCAAAAAATATATATTCTCGCACAAATTGTTTCTCCAGATGTAGCCCATTCAACATCTCCATTAAAATCCATTTGGAAAACATTAAAATGCAGATTCCTGGACTCCACCCCAGAACTATTAAGAGCCCGTGTAATCTGCATTTTAACAAATTCACCAGATGATTATTAAAAGGGATTGAAGTGTAAGAATCCCTACCATTCTAGTGCAATTGCGCTGTCCTTTCAGGTTTTTCCCACCTAGTCCTTAATGGCATTTAAAATATAGCATCTGTGTAGTACTCTTAAAGTATTTCAAGGTTCAGATCTGCTAGAAATTTTCAAATGTGGACAGTTGGCCTGAGGCCCTCACAATCAGCCTGATGGGCCCAGAGCAGTCCTATTCCCTGAGTGCGAAAGGCATGCAGAAGCTTCTGTGTCGTGACTCTAGGACTGCCGATAGGCCCCAGATATCCAGGTCCCTGCCCAATTCAGGAGGGGGAGAGCCACCATGGCTCCTTCCAGTTCTGGGCTCTAGAAGCACAGCCCCAAAAGTGAGTCACAGAGGGATTTTTGCCTGTATCTGTGGCCCTCATGAACTAGCCTGTGCTGCCCAGAGACAAACACCCATATTTCCTCCTGGGTATCCCTCCTAGGATCAATAAAACTGGCAAGTTTAGAGCTCAAACATGGCTGCTGAAGAAAAGTACACCATACACTGTTCCCCGGTTTCCTTTGTAAGAAAGAAAACCTCAGAGATAAATATGGAAAATCATTCTCTTACTATCTTTAAATAGATAACCTTTAACTTTGTTTAACTTCAATAATTGCCCGAGTTGAGACGTCTTTTAAAAAAAACAAGTTTAGGTGGAATACTAAGTTCCCAACTTGATTTTATTTGGTATAGATTTCCTTTTCCAGCACCTCAAAAGACCTGTTAATTTTATTCAGAAGTATTTATTTCACATCACACATTTTAGCACGAAAAAAAATCCCTGGGCTAATGCTGGTATAGGACATGAAGACTTGAATTTGTGAATTTCCAAAGTATTTGTAAGCCTCTCGGTACTTGTATTATGCTTCTAGTTAATATCCTTCTACCAAGCACATACAGAACATGACTTAGTGCAGAGATCTTACTTTGAGCAAGAACAATCATGCATGAAAGATCTAGAGTAATGAAAGGATAAAAAAGTTAGAGAATGTGAAGCTGATGTGTAATTTGTGCATAATTTCTTTTAGGTTGATTGCAAAGGTTTGAAGGTGGATAGAGGCAATGGAAGCACATTATTATCAGTATAATTAACAGTGCTGAATTAGCGCGTGAATGAGGTTGAAGGGAGAAGTTTAAGGTCAGGTATGCTACTAGCAGGAAAGCTAGAGGATAAAACATGGGACTGTATAACATAGTGAACCTGTGGTGGACCATGCCTGTGGTGAATAGAAAAAATATAACAGTTTTCTTTCATGAACTATAACAAATCTATGCACTATTACAAGGTGTTAATAATGGGAAGGGTATTTGGGAAAAACATCTAATGTAGTAAACTATATTCTATAGTTAACAGTAATATTTTAATATACTTTAAATGTAAATCTATAGAGACAGAATTAAATCAGAGGTTATGTAGGGCTGGGGAAGGATAGAGGGATTGAGAGGTGACTGCTAAGGGGTATGGGATTTTTTCTTTTTGGAGTATTGAAAATGTTCTAAAGTTGATTGTGGTAATGAATGTACCATGACTATACTAAAAGCCATTGACTGTACGCTTGGATGGATTGTATGGTATGTGAATCTATGTCAATAAAACTTCATAAATCAAAAAAACAAAGTTAGAGATGAAAATGTCCATAAAATTTACCTAATCCATAACTGTCATTCTGCACTTAGAAAAAGTGAACTCTGTGGGGTGAAGTTGAAGTTTCTTTTCAGTGCTGAAATTACGATTTGCTTGATATGGCAGAGGTTCTCGGTGTTTTGCCTTCTTCCTTCACCAATCACAGTTCCCATGCATGCACACAGCTTCGTTGCAAGCACCTGGCTTCTCTGCTTGCCGGAGGGTCTTCTCCAGCCTCAGGAACATTCTGGTCTTATCCATGAGTACAGGGTTGGTGCTGCAGGGTTAAAGCCTTCAGAGCAGCTCTCAGTCAATGACAGATTATTAGAAGATTAAGAAGGTTAGAAGATAACGGATGCTTCTTCACCCCCCGGGGGGAGGATAACTCTGAGGTGTGTTTTATACTATCTCCCAGAAGCTCCCAGGGTAACCTGTTGGCAAATATACCCTATGTTCACTTCCTTGTCCTGTTTCCCCATTCCCCTGAATGCTCACCCACTTGCATGCAAATCCTTGCCTTGAGGTTTGCTTCTGGGAGAGCCCACCTGTGGTAGATTGAATTATGTACCCCGGTTTAGACATAGTCTTGATCTTGATCTGCATTCCTGTGGGTGTGAAACCATTGTATATAAGATCTCTTGAAAATGTTATTTTAGTTAAGGTGTGACCCACCTGAATGAGGTTCAAGCTTAATCCATATTACTGGAGTCCTTATAAGATGAAGAAATTATTCAGATATAGAGAGAGAAAGCCATAGGGTGGTGCCAGAAGCCAAAAGTCAATGGAATCCAGAAGAGAAAGGAGAGGACATCACTATGTTGACAGAAAAGCAAGGAACCCAAGGATTTCCAGCCAGCCAGAACACTAGCAACCCCGAGAGGAAGCAAGCCTTTTAGCCAATATCTTGATTTGGAATTCTAGCCTCTGAAACTCTGAGCCAATAAATTTCTCTAGTTTAAGCTAGCCCATGTGTGGCATTTGTCATAGCAGCCGAGAAACTAAAACACCTCCGTAACATCCAAAATCCCACAGTTATGGCAGAAAGGAAGGACCAAGCCAGTTTGGTTTGGTATTTTATAAAGATAAATGTATTGGATTATGTCACAGAAATCTAAAGGAAGAAGGAAATAGTTCTATCTGGAATAGTCTGAGTGGGTCTTAAAAGTGCCAAATTTTCAGTGCTATTGTTCCAATTCATACAAAAGAGTCATTCAGAATTGAACAGCATATATTGATTAGGCTGAAAACTGGTTTAACAAGCAATTTAAGGTAAAACAAAACAAATCCATCATATTTGCTCAGAAGCCAGAAGGAACACTTGGTATCCTTGCCTTATGAAGGCAAAGCATAAATTTTTGCAGGTATCTTCAGAGCTAATATTTGGTCTAAGTAAGCCTACTTTCTCTAGTTGGCTTACTATGTTTCAGCTTTAACTAATACACATTTATACCCATTTTTCATTAAATTTTATTGGAGTAACCCAGGAAATACTTGCTTTAAAACTTTTGTCTTTTGTTTTTACTAAATTGGTATTTGTTAATACTTCAGTCTCAGTACTACCATGCAATATTTATTAAATAGATTTTGTCTCCAAATCTCTCAATTTTTGTCTCCAAAAACTCTATTTTACAGAGTTTCAAAAAAACCACTTTTCTCTTTTCCCTTGTTGTACTGATAGACATGTAACAGCATGAAAAGAGGACTTTAAATTTGGACTCTACTCCATTGAATCTGAGGTCACTCAAAAAAATTAATTTAGGGTAAAAATAATGTAGTGATACGGTTTATTGGCACAAGTTTCTTTCCAAATAAAGATATTCAGTGTTTTAAAAATATTCATTGCTTGCTACAGCAACACTGAAAGAAAGAAAAAAAGTATCTTTTTTTCAAAACAAACCACAGCACTAAGATTGCAAGTGAGCAACTGATTGAGGTCACTCAATGAGCCAAAAGTATGAATGAAAACAAGCTGTAAGATCCTAATTCCAATTCATCTTGTTTTGATAAAAATCGGGTTATTTAATATCACTGTTGGGCAGAAGTGGAACTACCCCAAATCTAACAATGCTTAAACTTCAGGGCCACATATATATACACACCTCTTATAATTCCTGGAATGGTCTTTGCATTTGATCTCACATATTCATATCATTTTGTAAAATTTGTGAAAGTACAATTATTTTAACTGTACTTCATTAAAACCATTCACTCTGGTTTCAAAAAAAAACATTCACTCTGACTTAAAAGAGGACCCCAAAATTAAATAAGCTTCAGATCCTACAAAATCTGAATCCTTTCAGCTACTGCATCTACATGAACATTACCTGAAATTTTCAGCTAAGTTATCTCTATAGATCACAAATCTGTCAAGAAGTTTTCATTTCCAGAATGTAGTCCAACATTAGTTCAGGCCTCACAGCACCTTCCCTAGTAACAACTTCACTAATCAACAACTTCCAGAAGATATTTTACAATTACTTGGAACCTTTGTGGGAAACTTAGGAGGCTTTAGAGCATCAATGAGCAGTTAACATCTGTGGGCTCCTACTGAGATCTGAGTTTAAATCAATTAGTGGTAACCAGGACTCTTTGCAATAGGCTTTCATACAGAACAAGCATATGCTGACATTTTAAATTAAAAATGTACTCTCCTGTAGAGAATGCCCACATGGCAGTCTCCTTTTTTTGGCCCATGTAATTATTATTATATCTTGTTTCCCAAGAGTGATTATGGGGCTAACAGAGACGCCAAGTTCTCAAAAGAAAATATTTCTTTATAAGAAACCATAACTCGGGGGTGCAAGCGTAGTTCAGTGGTAGAATTCTCACCCATCGTGAGGGAGACCCGGGTTCGATTCCTGGCCCATGCACTTCCCCAAAACAAAGAAAGAACAAACAAGGAAACAAACAAACAAAAAAAATTCAACAAATGATACTGTGATAATGGGATCCTCAAATGGAAAAAAAATGAAATGTGATCCCCACCACACAGCATACAAAAAAACTCTTTGAATCCCATTATTTTGTGGATCTCTATTCAAGCAGCTCTTTTTATCTTTGGTTTTGGCCGTCCTCCTCAGCTCATTCTTCATTCTCAAGTATCAAGAGCTGCTTGAGTCCTAATGCAGTGTCAGGATACCCTGGCGCTACCATCTTTCTAGACTGAAGAGTAGAACTGGAGAGTAAACAGGAATTCACCTTCTCTCCAGCCCTTGAAATTGTAACTAATGCTACCATGTTTAACTGCATTGGTTTCATAAAAAATAATAATAGCCAACATTTATCGAACTCAGACTACATGCCAGGTACTGCATGAGGTACTTCTAATTCATTTCCTTATGTAAGCAACCCAACAACTCTACAAGGTAGATATTCTTTAATGTCTCCATTAAACAGATAAGGAAACTGAAGCACAGAAAGGTTAAGTAATTTTCCCAGAATCACTCACTGGAGCTGAGGAAAAATCAAACCAAACAAACAAAATCTGTTCTTGTTTTTGTTGTTTTTCTTCAACTTCTCTCCACTTGGGGACTCTCAGTCCTAGCCTTTCCCAACATAGGGTTAGACATGTGACCTGGGCTGGCCAATTGGTGAATCCTACAATTGATTCAGGATGGGCATTATATTAGTTTTCTTTTGCTGCATGACAAACCACCACAAACTAGAAAGCTTAAAACTATGCCCATTTAATAGCTGACAGTTTTATAGGTCGTAAGCCTGCCATGGCATGACTGGACTCTGCTCAGAGTCCCACACGGTTGAAATCAAGATGAATTCTCATCAGAGGCTCTGGGGAAGAATCCACTTCCAAGTTCATTCTTGCTGTTGCCAAAATTCAGTTCCTTGCACTTGTAGGACTGAGGTCTCCATTTTTTTTGCTGGTTATCAGCTTAGAACCACTCTCAGATTCTAGAGGTCACCATTTTCCATGCTACAGCCCCATTCATTGTCAAGCCAGTAACAGTGTGTTGAGTCCTTCTCATGCTTCACATTCACATCTCTGATTTCACCATTTTCAACTTCTGGACCCAGATTTAAGGGGCTTATATGATGCAGTCAGGCCCACCCAATCTCTCTATCTTAAGGTCAACTGATTAGGAACCTGAGTTTATATCTGCAAAATCTCTTCAGAGCAACACCTAGATTAGTGCTTCACAGAATCAGAATCCTCCTAAGAAAGACATATCCTTTCTTCTCTGAGCTCACTAACTGTAAACATAACATATACTTAGAGTTGCAAGTTGATGAGATCATTCCTGCATATAAAGCCCAAATAAAGGAAAGAAAAGTTGAGAGAGAGAGGGAGAGTTTTGCTGATAACACTGAATCTCTGAATCCAGCAACTTATGCCAGTTTGTGTTGGCATTGTTACTTGCAGCCAAAGAGATCTGACGAGCACAATGAAATCTTTCTGATTCCAAAGCCCAAACTCTTAACTACCATGAAATTTCACATTTTCCTTAACTAGATTTTTGTATCCCAAATACAATCATTATGGATTTTTTTCTTTATAAAAATAAGCCAATACTGTCAAACTTTATTTTTCCTCCCTATGTTTTTTATTAACAATATAAAAGATAAGAATGCTATGATAACCAGGAAAAACATCTTAAAAGTCAATAGATGGGCTGGCCATGGTGACTCAGCAGGCAGAGTTCTTGCCTGCTATGCTGGAAAACCCAGGTTCGACTCCTGGTGCCTGCCCATGCAAAAAAAGAAAAGTCAATTGACAAACTTTGGGGAACCTTTGGGGAGGGCACAAAGAAACTCTCCATACAATTTTCACAGCTTCTTAGAAGTCTTTAATTTCAAAATTAAAGGTTATATTGTGAAAATCATTTGATAAGTATTCATTTAGGCATTAAATTAAGCAAACCATACTGCTTTGCTATATGTTTATAAAATAAGTTTTTTTTTCTGTTTTCAGGTACAAGCTACAAGATGAAGAAGAAGAACTCAAATTGTACAAAATGCTTTGCCTTTCTAAAATGAAAATTATTAACTATAGTTTAAAATTAGTATCTTATGACCACTTAAAAGTGTGCTACCATTCATATTAATATCATTTGTAACTATTGAAAAAATGTTGAGAGCATTGACAGTTTTCTCTCTCCTGTAATCTTCTTTCCTTTAATTAGTATGGTACCAAATGTGATATTCAGTTCTAAGCAAAAGCTAAAGTAGATTAGGTACAACCTTATGTGTTGAGCTCTGATTCATAGAAAAATCTAATGAGCCTTTCGTCCAGCCTAACACTGAATGGCAATCCAGCTTTCTCAACACAACTTCTTTGAATAACACGCGTGAAGAAATTTAAGGTTAGACAAAAAGTGAGCACTATAAAAGTGTGACTGGACAGGAGGGCAATTAAAATGGTGCCAGGCCATGCACCGCTTACATCACTTACAACGTAACACCAGCACAACTTGCACTGTTAGGAAGTTGCTTATGAAGGGAAGCATGTTTTCCCACTGACTTCCATAATAAAGGCAAAGGTGCATCTATTAAAAAAATATGCTGTAGAATGGGTGACACTGACAGAGCTTAAAAAAATGCTTATTCTTTTTACATGGAGGGTCCTAACCTCAGAGATTCTGATTTAACTGTTCTGCTATCTAGTTCAGGCATAAGTTTGTTGTTGTTTTTAACACTCTGGTGATTTCAAAGTGCAGCCATGGTTGAAATCATCTAGTCTAGAGCAATCCTTCTTGACCTTGAATATGCATACAAACTACCTGGAGGTTCTATTAAAATGCAGATTCTGATTAAGGAGATCTAGGAGGAGGCCCAAGAGTCGACCATTTCAAAGAGCTTCAGGTGATGCCAGGGCTTCTGGACTGTGAATCACCCTTGGAGCAGCAAGACTGTAGTAGGTAATAGTATTAAGGACAGCATTTGTTGAAGGACAGAAAAACCAAGTGGAAATTTGGGTAGAAGAAAAGAGGCACCTTTTGTCACATGGCCCCCTTCATTTTCGAGCCCCTAACAGTGTCTTAGACTTAAAGACTCCTCACACTTCAAATCTCTGACTTTACCAACTCTGACCTCTAGTCGTAGATTTAAAAGGCTCATGTGATTAAGTCTAGCCTACCCAGAAAAATCTCCTTCAAAACCATAAACAGTGCTTCTTCAGCTTTGATTGGTGTGGTCACTTTGGCAGGAAAATCCATGGATGGGACTCCACTGTCCTTATATTGTTTATGTAAACCTCATCAAGCAATCACATCATTAATCTAACATTGGGGTCCAAGCTAGTCATTATTAGGATGGGCAGAGACAGCAGTTTTCCTTGATGAGTAGAGGCAACCTGGAGTGAGAGAAGATGCATTCGTCTTCTGCATGCATCATACCAGCCTGTGACAAGCTGTGAACAACAGGGGAGCTCACTTGGCACACTTTCCCAACAGCCATTTGTCAGGTGTCATAATTCCATGAATAAGAGGCTCTGGGGAAGGTATAATGAATGCATTCCTTACTATTCAGTTTCTATTTTGGCTCATTCATCTTAAGAGTCTCAGCTTTTATCTGTATGGCAACATTATTTCAATATTAACATCATCAAGCTTTCTGTAGAATTCATATTTCATACACAAACACAAGGTATTTTTGGTAAAATAAAACAGGAATAACATTTCAGGATTTCCATTCCCCAGAAATGTTTGTACCTAGAAATAACCAGAAAAGATGTGCTTTTCACAGTTATAACATTACTAATACCTTTACTGGCTGTTTCTTCACATTAGTTAAAATAGAAATATGGATGCTGATTTTAATTTCTATATTAGCAAATAGGAGATGCATAAATGGAGACTTGAATGTGACCTCAGGTTTCTTCTAGTTCAGTGGTTTCCAAACTTTTTGTCCCAGGACATCTTTGAGTTCTTAAAAATCACTGAGGATCTCAAATTGCTTTTGATTATGTTAGTTATTTCTATTTATATGTAGTCTTTTAAAAATTAAAACTGAAAGAATTTTAAAGTATTTATTAATTAATTTAAAAATAACAATAATCAACCCAGTACATGTGTACCAGTTTGAAAGGATTATGCACCCTAGAAAAGTCATGCTATAATCCTGGTCCAATCTTGTGGGAGCACCCTTCCTTTTAATCCCTTTTCAATAATGTAGGTTGGAATCTTTCAATTAGATTATCTCCATGGAGATGTGGCACGCCCAATTATGGGTATTAACTTTTTTATTAGATGGAGATGTGACTCCACCCATTCCAGGTGGGTGTTGATTCAGTTACTGGAATCCTTTAAAAGAGGAAGCATTTTTGGAGAGAGCAGGGAGATAGCCACTAGAACCACAGAGCCCATTCAACCAGAGACCTTTGGAGAGAAAGAATGAAAATGCCCCTAGGGAAGCTTCATGAAATGAGAATCCTGGAGAGAAAGCTTGACATCACATTCACCATGTACCTTTCCTGTTGAGAGAGAAACCCTAAACATCATTGGCCTTTCTTGAGTGAAGTTAACCTCTTGTTGGTGCCTTAATTTGGACATTTTTATAGACTTGTTTTAATTGGGACATTTTCATGGCCTTAGAACTGTAAACTTGCAACTTAATAAACTCTCCCTTTTAAAAGCCATTCTGTTTCTGGTATATCACATTCTGGCAGCTAGCAAACTAGAACAACATGTTAATATAAATAACATATTTTTAGGAAAAATAAGTACATTTTCTAAAATAAAATTTAGTGAGAAGAGTAGCATTGTTTTCAATTTTTGTAAATCTCTTTAAATCTGGTGTAATAGAAGATAGCTAGATTCTCTTGTCTGCTTCAGCATTTAATTTATTGTGATGTGTTGGATTAGTTGAAGTATATAAGGAAAATCTGGCAAGACTCAAGGTCTATGAATGGAAAAGAGAAGGTTAAATAGTCTTTTCTAATCATTGTGGGTATTTTCTTTTGATACTCCAGCAAAACTCACCTAGTGGTCATTTCTGAAAGGCTAACTGGGATCTGGGATCTGAAACCAAATTAATGAAATTTCATTCTCTGTCATATTAAAATCCCCCATGTATCTTGCACTTTGAATATGCCTGTACATGATTTTGTGCATTTGAAAAATGTCTGTTCACTGAGTTAAGAAAATCTTTCAAATGTTGACGCAGTTCATTATACAATATCAAAAAACACATTTGCTAATATTACCACCAATCTCATCAGAAAAGTCTTTAAGTATTGAAAAGCTATCAAGCTCACAGTGGCAGATACAAGTTTTCCAAAATTCAAATATTTGTTAGAAAGTGCAAATTTTATAATTGGCAACAAATGCTGTCAGTTGTTTTCCTTGAAGTAACTGGACCATTTTGTTCATTTTTGAGAAAATATCAGCCAAATATCTAAGCCTCAAGACCTGTAGCTAATTTCCTAGCCATTCTTTCAAGTGAAAATGGAGTTCCATTAAAAAATCTGGCTAGTTCACCTTCAACTCAATTCCATGAGTGCTTTTTCTCAAGATAGCCATCATACTTCATATGCAGCAGTACAGCTTAATGCATGCTTCCCACTGAGTCACACAGAATATTAAAAATGTATGTGTTCATTTGTTAAGATTTAATAATAAGTTTACTGCTCTATCATAGACATTCCTAAGGGAAACTGACTTTTCCCCTTCTTTTTTTTTCTTTTTCTTACTTCAAGAAACTGGCAATAAAGAATACAATAACCACTAATGCAGTTTGAAGCCACCACCTTGAATTATGCTAAGGAACCAGCAGTTTTATCCACCATTGCTTTTGCACCATCATTATTTGGTTTCAGGATATATACATATATTTTTTTAAACTACTATGTCCTCCAGTAGTGCTCCATGGAACATCTTTGGAAAAAGCTGTATTAACCTCTTTAGTGCTTTATGAAAGAGGTTGAGGGTTGGGATTATGGGAAAGCCAGGAATTAGTCCTCCATTAAAAAAAAAACTATTAAACTGGCAGGAAATATCTCCAGAGTAGAGAAAAATATTGTGCAGCATCCAGGGAGGAGCAGAAGGACAAGACTGGTGAACTGCAATAAATACCGGTGAGGCTTACCTTCCTTATAGTGGCTAACATCTCCCTTTCCCCAGCCTCAGGGCAGGCAGCATGGAGACTGAAGCTTGGACTGCTGACTCAACTTGCTGGTGCCAGGATAGGTCATAGAGACCTGCTCCTCCACACTCCAGGGAGTGGGAGGGGGTCTGAGGGTTGAATATCTTTGATCAGCTACTTCAGATCACTGGGGGCCAACTTGGAGGGTGACCCTCCCCTCAGGTAAAGGTGGGGGAGGAATCTTAAAGGCAGTAACCTTCCCCAAAACAATGAAAAGGCTGCATTAAATGGGCAAATGCTGAATCAAGAAAACATAGCTTCAAAAGCCATAGAAAGGAGCAAACAGACCCATTCCCTGGTGAAGGAGAGGGAGCGAGAAAACAAAGCTGTCAAAGACTCAACAACTTTCTTTTTCCATCCCAGAGCGCAACCTGGAGCCGCAGAGTTTCTCCCTCCACCTTTGGAACACACTAGCAATTCACTGTTAACAGATAGCTATGAGGCACCCTGTGAGTAAGCAGTACAGCTCCTTTTTTTTGGAAGACACTCATCTCAGAATTGGATCTGTCAGAGCTGGAAGGCCTGGTTCTGTCCGATACATCCATCTACAAGATCCAGGGCAGCAGCATTGGCAAAATGACCATGCCAGCAACCAAAGCAGAGAAGGAGAAAAACCCCGAAGGCCATACCCTTTTCTAGCACAGCACTTTCTGTTAGGTCAGGGGAACGGGGAAGGGCATTGCAACTGGAGCTGTGGAGGCTGTGTCGCCCCTCCCAACCTGACTTCCAGAACTGATGAACCGCCCCTTCCAGATGTCACCTGACCTCCATCCTTAAAAGCTGCCCGCGCGCTGCTGAAGCCCGCGTGTGCACTCACCTCCCTCCATCTTGGG
>PVIY010037662.1:0-24490 GCA_004026745.1 Myrmecophaga tridactyla | reverse complement strand
CTGATCATCTCCCTGGAGATGTGATTTAATCAAGAGTGGTTGTTAAACTGGATTAGGTGACGACATGTCTCCACCCATTTGGGTGGGTCTTGATAAGTTTCTGGAGTCCTATAAAAGAGGAAATATTTTGGAGAATGAAGAGATTCAGAGAGAGCAGAGCACAATGATATAGCCATGAGAAGCAGAGTCTACCAGCCAGCAACCTTTGGAGATGAAGAAGGAATATGCCTCCCGGGGAGCTTTATGAAACAGGAAGCCAGGAGAAGAAGCTAGCAGAAGATGCCATGCATGCAATGTGCCCTACCAGATGAGAGAGAAACCCTGCCTGTGTTTGCCATGTGCCTTCTCACTTGAGAGAGAAACCCTGAACTTCATCGGCCTTCTTGAACCATGGTTATCTTTTCCTGGATGCCTTTGATTGGACATTTCTACAGACTTGTTTTAATTGGGACATTTTCTCAGCCTTAGAACTGTTAACTAGCAACTTATTAAATTCCCCTTTTTAAAAGCCATTCCGTTGCTGGTATATTGCATTCTGGCAGCTAACAAACTAGAACAAGTTTCATATGAACACACCCCAAGATTGGGGGCTCAGCCTATTGCTTTGGTTGTCCCCACTGCTTGTGAGACTATCAAGAATTCTCTACTTGGGGAAGTTGAATTTTCCCGCTTTCTCACCATTCCCCCTAGGGAACTTTGCAAATCCTTTTTTTTTTTTTTCCAACATGGGCAGGCACCGGGAATCGAACCCGGGTCCTCGGGCATGGCAGGCGAGCATTCTTACCTGCTGAGCCACCGTGGCCCGCCCAGCAAATGCTTTTTTATTCCCTGTTAAAATCCTTCTGGGATTTATCGAGGCATCAATCTGGACAAACCTACAAAATCTCATGCCCTACTCAAGGTTCCATGTACTATGGTGTTCAATTAAGCTGTCCACATAAGATATATTAGGAAATGTACTAGTCGAAATATAATTTTGTACCAAATAAACATTTTTGCTTTAGTCTCACACATAAGTTAAAGTTTTAAAATATTAATTACCATCTATTTTCAACACCCTGCATCATTGACATTCCTTTGTTCTTCCTCATGCAAAAACATTTTAAATTTGTACATTTAGTCACTATCATTGTACACTCTAGGCATTCCTAGATTATACCATCTAAGTCTTTATCGTCTATCTTTCCTTCTGATTTCATTTGTGCCCCCAGGCCTCCTCCCTCTATCATTCTCACATTCAGCTTCATTCAGTGTTTTAACATTATTATATTACAGTTAGGTAGCATTGTGCTATCCATTGCTGAATTTTTACAATCAGTCCCTTTACACAATCTGCATCCCTTCAGTTCCAATTACCCAATATCTACCCTATTTCTATCTCCTGATGGCCTCTGTTCTTAACTGAAATTATCCAAGTTCATTCATTAATGTTAGTTCATATCCATGTGACCATACAGTATTTATCCTTTTGTTTCTGGCCAATCTCACAGTGTAATGTCCTTAAGGTCCATCCATGTTGTTACATACTTCATGACTTTATTCTCTCTTACAGCTGCATAATATTCCATTGTATGTAAATACCACAGCTTGTTTAGTCACTCGTCTGCTGATGGGCATTTGGGCTGTTTCTGTCTCTTGGCAATTGTAAATAAGCTGCTATAAACATTGGTGTGCCAATGTCTGTTTGTTTCTTTGCCCTGATTTCCTCTGAGTAGATACCTAGCAATAGTATTGCCAGGTCATGTGGCAATTCTATACTTGGCTTCCTGAGGAACTGCCAAACTGCCCTCCACAGCAGTTGTACCATTTGACATTCCCACCAGCAGTGGATAAGTATGCCTCTTTCTCCACATCCTCTCCAGCACTTGTCATTTTCTGTTTTAGTGATAATGGCCATTCTGGTGGGTGTGAGATGATATCTCATTTTGTTTTTTATTTGTATTTCCCTAATAACCAGGGATGTTGAGTATCTTTTCATGTGCCTTTTGGCCATTTGTATTTCCTGTTCTGAGAAGTGTCTGTTCATATCTTTTGCCCATTTTGTAATTGGGCTGTCTGTCTTCTTGTTGAGGGGAACAATCTCTTTAAATATTCTGGATACTAGACCTTTATCTGATATATCATTTCCAAATATTTTCTCCCATTGTGTAGACTGTCTTTTTACTTTTTTGACAAAGTTCTTTGATGCACAAAAGTGTTTAATTTTTAACTCAAAATGGATTGAAGATCTAAACATTAGATCTAAGACCAAAACTTTTAGAAGAAAATATAGGGAAATATCATATAAACCTTATAATAGGTGGCAGTTTCCTAGACCTTACACCCAAAGCAGGAGCACTGAAGAAAGAAAGAAAGAAATGGGAACTCCTCAAAATTATGACCTGAGAAAGTGTTTTGTAGATTTCAATCTTTTAAAATTTATTGAGACTTGCTTTGTGACCCAGCATATGGACTATCCTTGAGAATGATCCATAAGCACTTGAGAAAAAGGTGTATCCTGCTGTTGTGGGGTGTAATGTTCTATAAATGTCTGTTAAGTCTAGCTCATTTATTGTGTTATTCAAATTCTGTGTTTCTTTATTGATCCTCTGTCTAGATGTTCTGTACATTGATGAGAGTGGGGAATTGAAATCTCCAGCTATTATGGTAGATGTGTCTATTTCTCTTTTCAGTGTTTTCAGTGTTTGTCTTATGTATTTTGGAGCATTCTGGTTCAGTGCATAAATATTTATGATTGTTATGTCTTCTTGTTGAATTGCTCCTTTTATTAATACATAGTGTCCTTCCTTGTCTCTTTTAACTGTTTTACATTTGAAGTCTGATTTGTTGGACATTAGTATAGCTACTCCTGCTCTTTTCTGATTGTTATTTGCATGAAATATCTTTTCCCAGCCTTTCAGTTTCAACCTATGTTTATCCTTGGGTCTAAGATGTGTTTCCTGTAGACAGCATATAGATGGGTCCTGTTTTTTAATCCATTCTGCCAGTTGATGTCTTTTGATTGGGGAGTTTAATCCATTAACATTTAGTGTTATTACTGTATGGTCAGTACTTTCTTCTACCATTTTGCCTTTTGGATTTTATATGTCATATCTAATTTTCCTTCTTTTTACCTTTACTGATACTCTTCATTTCTACACTCTTTTCCACATCTCTCTCTCCATCTTTTCATATCTGTCTCTAGTCCTCCCTTTAGTATTTCTTGCACAGCCAACCTCTTGGTCACAAATTCTCTTGGTGATTTTTCTTGCCTGAAAATGTTTTAATTTCTCCCTCATTTTTGAAGGACAGTTTTCCTGGATATAGAATTCTTGGTTGGCAGTTTTTCTCTTTTAGTAATTTAAATATATCATCCCACTGTCTTCTTGCCTCCATGGTTTCTGCTGAGAAATTTACACATAGTCTTGTTGTATGTATATTATTCCCTTGTATGTGATGGATTGCTTTTCTCTTGCTGCTTTCAAGATTCTCTCTTTTTCTTTGACCTCTGACACTCTGATTAGTAAGTGTCTTGGAGTATATCTGTTTGGATCTATTCTGATTGGTGTACGCTGCCCTTCTTGGATCTGTAATTTTAAGTCTTTCATAACAATTGGGAAATTTTCAGTGATAATTTCCTCCATTAATTTTTCTCCTCCTTTTCCCTTCTCTTCTCCTTCTGGGACACCCACAACACGTATTCATGCACTTTCATGACAATATTCATGCACTTCATGTTGTCATTCAATTCCAATTCCCTGCTCATATTTTTCCATTCTTTTCCCTATATTTTCTTTTGCTTGTCGGATTTCAGATGTCCTGTTCTCCAGTTCACTAATCCTATCTTCTGCCTCTTGAAATCTGACATTGTAGGTTTCCATTGTTTTTTTCATTTCTTCTACTGTGCCTTTCATTCCCATAAGTTCTGTGATTTGTTTTTTCAGACTATCAATTTTTTCTTTTTGTTTAGTCCTTGCCTTCTTTATATCCTCCCTCAATACACTGATTTGATTCTTGATGAGGTTTTCCATGTCTGTTCGAACATTCTGAATTAATTGTTTCAACTCCTGTATCTCATTTGATTTTTGGTTTGTTCATTTGACTGGGCCATATGTTTAATTTTCCTAGTATGATTGGTTATGTTTTGTTGGTGTCTAGGCATTTAATTACCTTGATTAGTTTATTCTGAAGATTGTTTTCACTTTTTTTTACCTAGGATTTTCTTACTGGATGACTTCGTTGTCTATCTGCTCTTTGACATTCAGTTCAGTTTATTCTGGACCTCTAGCTTAGATTTTGTTTAACAGATCAGAATTTTTCAGTTCTTGTTTTCTTGTTTCTTGCCCTGCCTATATGATACCTTCCCCCCCCCCTTAGGTAGGAGGGTCTACTTAGGTATAATAGACCCCAGCCAGATTTTCCCAGACCAAACTGGCCTCTTGTCAGGAGGAAAGAGTCACCTGTGTCAATTTTCCCTGAAGGTGAGACCCAGCAGATTGAAAGACTTTCCTATGAAGCCTCCGGGCTCTCAGTTTTTCCTATCCTGCCCAGTTTGTGGCACTTGTCTGCCTGCAGGTCCCACCAGCATAAGGTGATGTGGTACCTTTAAGTTCAGTAGACTCTCCCTGCTGGGGGCGTGGTGGAGACAGAGGAGAGTTTGTAGGCTGGCTTTAATAGCTTCACTTTTCTTGACCCTGGGGGTCTGACTTCCTTGAGGTAGGGATTCCACCTGAGCTGGGCTCCACCCCTCTCCTGAGGAAGGCACAGGCTCCAGACAAACACTCAAACAAGTTTAATTCGGCCTATGCCTGGGGCAGTGGAGCCGGAGAAACCTTGCAGCTGTATCCAAAGAGCAGTCAAGCCACAGAAACACAGCCATGAAAATGAAAGAGAAAAATACTTTTCAGAGCAGGACCCCCATTCCTCAGGTTTGCCAGTCAAGAGCTTAAGTTGGTACGTTGCTCTGTGTCTCTCCAGGTCCTATGTGCCCCCTCCTTTCCTTCAGGGCCCAGACCTTATCAAATCCAAAAAAACCTCTGTTTTTTTTTCTTTTCTTTTTCCGTCAGCCCTGCCCCCTTCTGCACTGGGGCAAAAACCAGCAACCTCCACTTTTACTCAAGGTTCAGCTGAGCTGGGGGCCTATTTTTAGTAGTCAGAATTTGTTAATTAATTCCACAATTGGAGCTTGGTTGTGCTCAGCCCCTGCTACTGGTAAAGCCTCTTTCTTTACCCCTCTGGGAAGCAGCCTGTGGGGGAGGGGCACTGGTGACCGTGGCTTGGGGAACTCACGGTTCTGGGGGTGCTCACAGCCAGTCCAGCTGATCCAGACTGGGGTACACTGTGTGTCCAGTCACTGACGTGGCTCTAGCAGTGGTTCTGTCCTGTTCCTGGTTATTTACTAGCTGCTCTGGAGGGCGAACTTAATCCCACACCTTGCTAAGCCACCATCTTGGCCCCGACTCCCATGCATCTTAGTTCTAGATTTTTGATGGATTCATTGGAATTTTCTACATGTACCATCATGCCATTTGCAAATAGAGTCAGTTTTATTTCTTCTGTTCTGATCTGCATGCCTTTTATTTCCTTCTCTTGCCTTATTGTGCTGATTAATTCTTCTGGTATTATGTTGAATGAGTGATAAGAGAAGACAAAGTTGACTTGTTTTTGATCTTTGGGGGGAAGGAATTCAGTTTTTCACCATTAAGTATGATGCGAGCCATAGGTTTTTTGTAGAGTTTTTAAAATAATGTGGAGGAAATTCCCAGTTTTTCTGAGTGTTTTCTGCATCAATTGATATGATATGATCATGTGGTTTTACTTCTTTCCCTTGTTAATATGGTGCATTACACTGATTGAATTTCAAATATTGAATCAGACCTGCATCCCTAGAATAAATCCCTCTTTGTCATGTGTATAATTCTTTTTATTACACTGCTGAACTCTGTCTGCTGATATTTTATTAAGGATTTTTGTGTGTATGTTCTTGAGTGATATTGGTCTGTAGTTTTCTTTTTTGGCCCCTTTGTCTTGTTTTAATATCAGGGTAATACTGGTCTTATAAAATGGGTTCAGAAGAGTTCCCTTCTCTTCTATTTTCTGGAAGTAGAATTGGTGTGACTTCTTTAAATGTTTGGTAGAATTCTCCAGTGAAGTCATCTGGGTCCAGAGATTTCTTTTTTTGAGTTTTTTAAATTACATAATGAATTTTATTTTTTTTAATTGACTAACTTTTTTTTTAATTGGCTGACTAACTTTCTTAATATTTAGTTATAGGTTTTAAAAATTTTTTTAATTTTCTACTTCATATAGGGTGATTTGTAGTAGTTGTGTTTTTTTAAGAATTAGTCCATTTCATCTAAGTTATCAAGTTTATGCATGTAGTTTTTCATAATATTCACTTATCCTTTTGATGTCCTCAGGTCTTTAGTGATAGCCCCTATTTCACTCCTATTACTGGTTATTTGTGTCTTTCTTTTCTTTGTAAATTTTATAGACATAAAAAAACAATTTTTGTATCATTGGTATTCTCTATTATTTCTCTGTTCTCATTGATTTCTATTGTTATCTTCCATCTTCTTACTTTGAGTTTTTTTTTAAGATAAAACAAGCTTTATTCACAAACATCACCCTTTATAAAGTTAAAAATAGGATGCCTTCTAAAAAGGGAGTATAAGAAGGTAACCGATGATTTCATTTCAGTTTTTTTTTTTATAAGTGGAAGATAGCATATGGCATAATCAGTTCCTATATGAGGTTCTTGAAAAGTTCTAAGTGGCATGTCCAATGCACAATCCTTAATCAGGTACAGAAATAGTTGACAAGTTCTCATCTATGCAAGTTGATAGCCTATTATTTCCTCTCTCATGAAAGAGATATCCCATCACTTGATGAGCAAATGAATGATCCAGTGGCACATATTCAGATTTCTCAGCCACCTTGAAAAATAGATATTTCCACCCTCTCTGTTGCCTAGTCTTGAGTTTATTTTAACCTTCTTTTTCTAGTTTCTGAGGTGAGAGCAAAGGCTATTGATTTGAGATATTTTCTCTTTTTTAATGTAAGCATTAAATGCTATAAATTTCCCTCTCAGATCTGCGTTAGCTGCATCCCACAAATTTTGATATGTTTTCATTTCATTTTCATTCATTTCAATGTATATATGTATATATGTTCAATGTATATGTGTATAGTGTGTATTCTGCTATATGGGTGGGTCACATCTCTATGGAAATAATAAAAAAAAGCTCCCACCCAGCAACATTGAACAGGGATTAAAGAACTTGGCTTTTCTGGGGCCACAACAGATTCAAACTGACACAACCCAGAATTCTGTAGCAAGTGAAATTATTCTTCAAAAAGGAAAAGAAAAAAAAGATATCCAGATAAATGAAAACTAAGAGAATTTGTCACCACTACTTCTGCACTACATGAATTGCTAAAGGAAGTTTTTCACCTGAAGGAAAAATACAGATAGAAACTTGTATCTTCAGGAAGGAACGCAGAACACCAGAAAAAATTAATATGTGGACAAATATAAAAGACTAGATTTTCTGATTAATTTCTTTAAAATAATATAACTATTTTAAAGTAAAAATTATAACATTGAGTTATGGAGATCACAATGTCTGTAGATAAAATATAACATTTCTTATGAAAAGGACAGGAGAGAGGAAACATTGAGCTATATGAGTTCAAGATTCTTATATTTTGTGTGAAGAAATGTAGTATTAACTTTAAAAAGATTGTAAAGTGTTGAGGATTTATTTTGTAATCCCTGAAGTGATTACTAAAAAAAGTGAAAATGTATAAGCTACTATCAATAGATAATGTACTTAATCCCAAGTAAGTCAGAGAAAGGAGGGGTAGAAAAACAAAAAAGAAAGGACATAATTTTTTTTTCTAAAGAAGGAAAAATAAGTGAGCATGGGAGAATTAGATACCAGTAACCTAAAGAATGACAGAGACTTGGAACAGCTAGAAGGAAAAACCTAAAATTGTGGGATTATAACCCATATCAAACTCTGAAATCTGTTCTACAACTCATTGTTGCAGTGTACTTTGGAATTTATTGCTTTCTTGTATATAATTTTTCACAATAAAAAAAAACCTGCTATGAAAAAAAATAATGAAAGAGGACCCCTACCTTATACCCTATACAAAAAATTAATTCAAAACGGGATTAAAGAGGGTGGTACAGAGGTGGCTCAGTGGCAGAATTCCTGCCTCCCATGCTGGAGACCCGGATCGATTCCCGAAAAAAAGGATTAAAGACCTAACTGTAAGAGCCAGTACCATAAAACTTCTATAAGAAAATTCAGGGAAATAACTCCAAGATCTAGTAATAAGAGATAGCTTCTTAAACTTTACACCTAAAGCACAAGCAGCAAAATAAAAAATAGGCAAATGAGAACTCAAGATCAAGGGCTTCTGTGCCTCAAAGGACTTTGTTAAAAAGTTAAAGAGGCAGCCAACTCGATGGGAGAAAATATTTGGAAACCAGATATTGGATAAAGGCTTGATATCCTATATACATAAAGAAATTATACAGCTCAACAACAAAAGAACAAGCAATTCAATTATAAAATGGGCAGAGGATATAAATAGACACTTTTCTGAAGAGCAAATACAGATGGCTAAAAAGTACATAAGAGATACTCATTTTTATTAGTTATAACAGAAATGCAAATTAAGGTGACAATGAGATACCACCTCATACCTATAAGAATGGCTACTATTAAAAGAACAGAAAACCACAAATGTTGGAGAGGATGTGGAGAAATAGGAGCACTCAGTATTGATGGGAATGTGTAATGGTGCAGGTGTATATAAAACAGTTTGATGATTCCTCAGAAAACTAAATATTGAGTTGCTCTATGACCCAGCAATACCAATGCTCATTATATACCCAGAAGAGCTGAAAGCAGTGACACAGACAGACATTTGCACACTGATGTTCATAACAGCACTATTCACAATTGCCAGAAGATGGAAACAATCCGAGTGCCCATCAGGAGACAAGTGGTTAAACAAAATGTGATATATACATACAATAGAACATTATGCAGCAGTAAAATGAAATGAGGTCTCAAAGCATATGACAACATGGATGAACCTTGAGGACATAATGCTGAGTGAAATAAGCCAGACACAAAAGGACAGACACTGTATGATTTCACTATTATGACTCTGGTAAAGGTAATCACAGAGGTTACACCGCAGATTATAGCAGACCTAGAAGCATACAAAAGCCAGAGATGGAGGAAAGGCTACCCAAAAAGGTTGAATCTAAATGCAAGGGAATGGGATAGAAGTCATGGTAACTAATTATAAATAACACTGCCATTTTGAAGGTGAATATGATTGAAAGGGGATGCATAGTGCCATGTATTCCATTGATTAAATCTACGATTATAAATAAGTTCTCACATGAACTATTTCAATGGTTTGATAGTGGATAAAGAGTCAATAGTAGAGTTCTGGGAAGATGGTGGAATAGGATAGGTCAAGTTCACCCCCTGTACAAAGGAACAGCTAGAGAAGGGATGGGAAGGCAACTGAGATGGTGATTCCCGGGTGTAAGTGACATGGGAGAGTCTTCTCCACCACACAGGGAGGCCCTGGTTGCAAAAGCTGAAGAACAGAGACACAGAGAACTGGGAACCGTCCAGCTAGTGCAAACAGCATAATGAGCCCCTTTCCAAACAAAGCCTAGATCCCTGAGGAGTGCACGGACAGGGAGACAGGGACTAGGAAGTAAGCCAAGACACATTCCTTAAATGTGCTACCCTCACCTATGCAGCCCCATGAACCACAACTCACATCACATCCCATGCACCTGAACCCCGTCACACACCAACACCCTGCACTCCAGGTGTCCTGCCCCACACCCCCACCCCAAGCACGCACACGCTTGCCCCAGCACAACCCACTTCTCCTGTACAAGTGCACCATCCCGCCTTGACCCTCCCAAGACCTGCCCACCTGCACCCAGACCCTCGACACCCACCTCCCTCTCCCTGCTCCCTGCAGGCAGTCACTAGAGCATCAAGACTGTGGGAACTTAACTTCATACCCAGGATACACCTGCCCCCAGCCCATCCAGTCGCAGAACCCCACCCTGCTGCCACTGAGCTCTGAGTGCATGTGCATCAGTTTACAGCCCTCCCAGATCCGTGCACGCACATGGCCCCCAGCTCTGAGCAAGCGCAGGTCTGTGCATTGGTCCACACCCACCCCCAGTCCACACAGACGAAACCCCAGCCCACTGCCCCTGAGCTCTGCTCTCATGCACACCAGAGCCCGCCCTCTAGACCAGAGCACACCAAGTCCTCACTATCCCGACTCACACCCACTCACACACTACATCCTCCTGGCTGCTGGGCGCCCATGCATTGGTGCACTGATTTCTTGACCTCTGCATCCCAACCCCCTGCCCTGCACATGTACACCCTTGCCCCACCCCCTGGCACAAGTGTCCTGGTCCCACACTTGGCATGTGCTCACATGCACTTCTGTGCTACACAGCCTCGCCCTGCACACCTATTCCAACCCCTTCCACACCTGTGCACTCATGCCAGGCTCCACCCACCCAACATCACCCACCCACCCACCCACATCCCACAACCCCTGTGACCTGTCCTCTGCCCCTACACACTCCCACTACCCTATCCAGGGAACCCTGGGCCCCTCCCCCTGCGCAAGGACACACCCATGCCCTACCACCCCTGTGCCTCAACCTCTGTGCCACCTATCTTACACCCTGATACCCATGACACTCACGCTCCACGCACCCACCCACATCCTACCTGCACACCAGCCTCCATGCATCCACACAGATCTCCATCTACCGCCCACTGTACCCTACCTCTATGTCCCCCATGCCACACCCAGCTCCTGAGCTCCAAGGCCTGTCTGAGATGCACCCCCTCCTCATGGCACCTGCACTGCACATCCACAACCCTGTGCCCCACAACACATGCTCACAGGTATCCGTGTAGCATCCCCAACCTGTGCCTGAACCTGCCCTGCAACCAATCACCACATGCCCTGCGCTCTGCATCCAGCTCCACATCCATTCCACAAATACAAAGCTTTAGACTACTGGAGGAAATCAACTTCCAAAGTAACCCTATCAAGATATCTACATGCCTTGAAGACAACAGAATGTCACTAAGCATATGAAGATGTGGAAAGATATAGCCCAGACTAACGACCAAATTAAAACACTGGAGGAGACACAGTCTTTGTAGCAACTAATCAAAAATGTTCATATAAGATTACTAAATAAAATAAATAAGATGGCTAATGACATAATGAAGATCAAGAAGACACTAGAAGAGCATAAAAAGGAATTTGAGAGAATAAATAGAAAAATAGCAGATATCATAGAGATTAAAGATGCTGTAGACCAAATTAAAAATATGCTAGAGCAGATTTGAAGAGGTAGAAGAAAGAATAAGTGAACTAGAGGACAGGATAGCTGGTTTTGAATACTCAAAACAGAAAATGGCAAAAAAAGATGGAAAATTTTGAATTAGATCTCAGTGAGATGATGGACAAAAAAAGCACACAAATATAAGAATAATTGGTGTCCCAGAAGGAAAAGAGAAAAATATAGGGCTAGGCAGATTAGTTGAAGATATAATAGGGGAAAACTTCCCAACCAAAGGCTATAAATATGCAAACCAAAGAAGCCCAGTGAACTTCAAATAGAATAAATCCAAATAGGCCTTCACCAAGACACATACTAATCAGTCTGTCAAATGTTGAAGAGAAGCAGAAAATCCTGAATGTAGCAAGAGAAAAACAATCTACTACATACAAATGAAACTATGTAAGACTGAGTTCAGACTACTCAACTGGCACTATTGAGACAAGAAGGCAGTGGCATGATATATTTAAGATCCTGAAAGAGAAAGACTTCCAGCCAAAAATTCTGTACTCAACCAAATTGTCCTTCAAAACTGAGGAAGAGAATAAAATTTTCACAGACAAGCAAATCCTGAAAGAATGTGTCAACAAGAGACTGGCCCAGAATAAATACTAAAGGGAGTTCTGGCAGCTAAAACAAGGAGAAAAAAAAAAAAAAAAGACAGAAGAGGGAGGCCTGGAGGAGGGCACAGAATTGAAGAGTACCAGTAGATAACTGAAAGGATAAAAAGAGAAAGAGGGAAAATGATATATAGATCTGACAAAATTCAAAGGATAGGATGGTGGGTTCAAGAAACTCCTTTTCAGTAATAGTTTTGAATGTTAATGGACTAAGTTTGCCAATTAAAACATACAGATTGGCAGAATGGATTGAGAAATATAATCCAGCTATATGCTGTTTACAAGAGACTCATCTTAGACACGAGGATATAAATACATTGAAAGTGAAAGGATGAAAAAGATGTTTCACACAAGTTGTAACCAAAAGAAAGCAAGAGTAGCTTTACTAATATCAGACATATTAGAGTTTAAATGTAAAGACATCATAAGAGACAAAGAAGGACACTGTATATTAATAAAAGGGACACATTGCCAAGAAGAAATAACAGTCATAAATGTTTATACTCCCAATCAAGGAGCTCTGAAGTACATTGGGAAAACTGAAGGGAGCAATAGATGTTTCAGTAATAATAGTAGGAGACTTCAATACACCACTCTTCTCTGTAGATACAACAACCAGACAGAGGATCAACAAGGAAATAGAGAAGTTAAACAACTTGATAAAGAATTAGACCTAACAGACATATATAGGTCATTATACCCCAAAATATCAGGATATACATTCATCTCTAGTGCTCATGGAACATTCTCCAGGATAGAGCATATGCTAGGGCATAAAACTGGTCTTTATAAATTTTAAAACATTTAGATTATTCAAAGCATTTTCTCTGATCACAATGGAATGAAGCTGGATATCAATAACCACCAGAACAAGAACTTTCACAAATATATGGAGATTAAATAACATACTCTTAAACAACCAGTAGGTCAAAGAAGAAATTGCTAGAGAAATCAGTAGTTATCTGGAGACAAATGAAAATGAGAATACAACATATCAGAACTTATGGGATGCAGCAAAGGCTGTGTTGAGAGGAAATTTATTGCCCTAATTGCCTATATTAAAAAAGAAGAAAAGCAAAAATTGAGGAACTGCTCACCTGGAGGAACTTAAGAAAAACAGTAAACTAATCCCAAAGCAAATAGAAGAAAAATAACAACAATTAAAGCAGAGTTAAATGAATGGGAAAACACAAAACAATAGAATCAATAAAACCAAAAGCTGGTTCTTTGAGAAAATCAATAAAATTGATGAACCACTAAACAAACAGGAAACTACAAATGTTGAGAGGAGAGGATGTAGAGGAATTGAGACACTTATGCACAGCTGGTGGGAATGTATAATGGTATAGCCACTATGGAACACAGTTTGGTGGTTCTTTAGGAAACTAAATATTGAGTTGCCCTATGAGCCACCAATAGCACTACTTGGTATATACACAGAGGAGCTGAAAGCAGTGACATAAACAGACATTTGCACACCGATGTTCATGGCAGCATTATTTACAATTGCCAAAAGATGGAAACAATCCAAGTGCCCATCAACAGAAGAGTGGATTAACAAAATGTGGTTTATACATAGATGGAATACTATGCAGCAGTAAGACGAAATGATGTACTGAAGCACATGATAAGATGAATTAGTCTTGAAGACATAATACTGAATGAAATAAGCCAGACACAAAAGGATAGATACTGTATGAATCCACTTTTATGACCATGGTAAAGGTAAAATTAGAGGCTTGTAATACAGAATATAGGGAATCTAGAGATATATGGAAGCTAGAGATGGGTGAATGGTTAGCTAATGAGGTTGAACTCAAATGTAAGGGAATAGATAGAAGTGAAGGTGGTTCACTAGTGAGTCTATAAGTAATATTACCATATTGAAAGTGAGCATGATTTAAAGGGGTTGTATAGACCCATCTATCCCACTGATTAACACTACAAATATAAATAAATTCTTGCATGAACTACTTCAAAGGTATGGTTCTTGTACAAAGAGTGTTTAAATTCGGGGTATGGGTGAAAACTGCTATTAAATTCTATGGGTTATGTTCAACAGGAAACATTAATGGTACCACAGCAATAGCAAGGGTAAATAATGGGGGGGGGACAAGAGTTAAAGGGAGGTTTAGATTTTTTATTTGGTGAGGGAGTGTTTATTGTTTATCTTTCTCTTGGCAGCATTGAAATTGTGCTGCTACAAAAAGGAATGAAGTTGTGAGGCATGTGTGAATGACATGTGGGACATTGGGTGAGGCAAAACAAGCCAGAAACAAAAGCAATTATTGCATGGTCTCTTTTAGAAAATGCTTATAAGAAAACAGGAGCCTAGATTGTAAGCTCTTAGAGCAGTCACATTTAGTTCGGAGTGGTATTTATTATTTCTGGATTTTGAGAGACTGTTTTATATATGTATAATTTGGTATTTAGATATAAGAACAAAACCGATCAGGTTGGGATTAAGATAATTCAGAAGACAGGGGCAAGGAAGACATTGTCTATATTTTAGAACCTCACCTACTCTTTGAAACCAAAGGAAGAAAGGTTTGTTTTGTCCAGAACCTAAATTTTCTGTAGCACATAATCTAATTCAACCTGTCTGGATAGCTCATTTGAACACTTGAAACACAGAAAGCCTAGAATAAGAATAAGGGCCTTTAATCCTGTATAGCTTAATGTAATGCCTGGATACATCCCAGAATATATTGAATAGATAATAAAAAAAATATTGGATTCTTGACCATGAAAATGTCCAAATTAAGGTACCACGAGGATACCTTCTTGGAGAAAAGGCTGCTGGCATTCAGGGTTCCTCTGTCACACGGGAAGGCACATGGGGATGTCTTCTGGTTCATCTCTCCAAAATGTGTCTGTGGGCATTTTCTTTCTCTCTTGGCTCTGAGCTCTCTCCAAACTGTTTGTTCCTTAAAGGACTCCAACAAGCGATTTAAGACCCACTTGAATGGGTGGAGTCACATCTCCATGGAAGGAACCTAATCAAAAGATGCCACCCAATAATAGGTCTGCTCCCACAATATTGGATTAAAATAACACGCTTTTCTGGAGTACATAACATATTCAAACTCGCACACATCCCTACATGAGACATGACATCTAGGGGTGAAGTTCTTCCTGGCAACATGGGACATGACTTCCAGGGATAAGCCTGGTCCTGTCCTTAGAGATTGACAATGCCTTCTTGACCAAAAGGAGGTAGAGAAGTGAAAAATAAAGTTGCAGGGGCCAAGAGATTTCAAACAGAGTTGAGAGGTCATTCTGAAGGTTACTCTGATGTAAGCTTCAGCAAGATATTGCAAATTGCCACAGTATGCTAAGTCCCAACCAATAGTATTCCTGAAAACCCTAAAGAATGCCCTGGGCTCTATTTAAGACTCTGTAAAAGTTTTACCTATTAGGTTTATTTTTTCAGAAACTTAAAGCTTCTGATGGCTCCTATGCCAGATAAGCCCTGAAACTCAGAGGTACCAGGTTCTCCAAGGATATCAATGAGTTTCATTCCTCTTCTTTATAATAACAACACCCCTTTTCAGCATGAAGAAATTAGAATCGTCATTGCCTAGATATCCCTGAAGATTAAGAGAATGATCAAATGAGAGGGAGAAGTCGTAACTGAGAAGTTAAGATTTAACAAATGATATGAGTACTGACTTTTTATATAGATATTTCTTTTTAGTTTTTAGGAACTAAATATTAGGGTAGCCAGAAGGAAATAATTGTAATCCAGTAGCCTCAATCTTTGATAATGATTGTATAACTATACAGTTTTCATCTTGTGACTGTGTTATTGTAAAAACTTTGGGACTGACACCCCCTTTATCCAGTGCATGGGTAAATAAGTAATAAAATAAAAACTGCATGAAAAAAATAAGTTGGGAATATGGAGGAAAAATACCCCTACATAAACTATGGGCAGTCGTTTACTTTAATAATCTTTTATCAGTTGTAACAACTGTACCTACTGTTAAAAAATAGGAGAATTACCAAAAAAAATACAATTGTTGTCATCAATTGTAACAAGTTTTCCTTACCAATGGAAGTGTTGGTGGTGGGGAGGTGTGTGGTAACCTATATTTTAGACATGATTGTTCCATAGAGCCAAAACTTCTCTAATAAAAAAAAAACATAAACCAAAGATAAAAAGAATTCTCAATAATTTTTAAAAATATTTTTATTGACAAAACATAAGAACATACAAACACATTCTTAACATATGAACATTCCATTCTTGTTATATAATCAGTGACTCACAGTAGCATCATATAGTTGTATATTCATCACCATGTTCATGTCTTAGAACATTTGCATCACTCCAGAAAAAAAAAGAAAAAACTCATACATACCTTACCCCTTATCCCTCCCTCTCACTGACTGCTAGTATTTCTATCTACTCAATTTATTTTAACCTTTGTCCCCCTATTTTTTTCTATAACCCTTGCCACCCCCTTTCATTGATCACTAGTATTTCAATCTACTCAATTCATCTTGACATTTGTTCCCCCATTATTCATTTTCAATAAATTTTAAAGGATTAAATTAACAAAGTATGTTCTCTGTCCAAAATAGAATTAACTTCAAAGTCAATAATGGTAAGATACTTAGAAAAAGTCTCTTTTATAAGATAACTTTTAAAGAGCTCTTATAAGATAACATAAAAAGCTTTTATAAGATAACTGTGCTGGTTTGAAATATTATGTACTCCAGAAAAACCATGTTTTAATGCTGAGTCAATCTTGTCGGGGAAGCCATTTCTTCTAATCCCGATTCAATACTGCAGTGTGGAAACTTTTCACTAGATTATTTCCACAGCCCAATTGTGGGTGTGACCTTTTGATTAGATGGAGATGTGACTCCACCAAGTGGATCTTGATTAATTTACTAGAATCTTTAAAAGCGGAAACATTTTGGAGAAACCTCAGAAACCACAACGCCGACAGATACTTCAGAGCAGAGCCCAGAGCTGACACAGATGCTGACACCTGTAGGACAGAGATACAGATGTTGGGAGATGCTTGGAGCCCAGCAGACATTGCCATGAGATGTTAGCAAGCCAGAACCTGGAGAGAGCCAAGGGAAGCCATAGATGAAAGCCAGCCCTGGGAAGTAAAGTGACGCATCCCCACAGGAGCAGAGACTGAAAACAACGGAGCCCAGGAGCGAGGGACCAGCAGATGCCAGCCATGTGACTACCCAGCTGACAGAGGTGTTCCTGACCCATTGGCCCTCTTTGAATTAAGGTATCTTTCCCTCGGTGCCTTAGTTTGGACATTTTTATAAGCTTGGAATTGTAAACTTGTACCATATTAAATTCCCTTTATAAAAGCCACTCCAGTTCTGGTATATTGCATTCCAGCAGCTTATAAACTCATATAATAACATATAATAATGTAAACTCATATAATTACCGACTTCAGGGTAAGGACAGAAAAAGTATAAAACAGAGACAAATTTGATAAATTAAACATTATAATTAAGAATTTTTGTTCATCATAAAGGAAAGGAAAAAGAAAGGTCATCGTAAAAGCCAGGAGCTCAGTTACCTTAGTTGTGATGGTTACAGGGCATGCAGGGTTTTTCTGGGGAATTGGCAATGTTCTTTTTTTTTAGGCGGTGGTTTCATGAGCGTTCTCTTAGTAATTATTTGTTAAACTATATTTTTATGATATGTGGTTCTTCCGTGTGATATTGCATTTCCCAATAACAAGCTTTCTCTTTCTGTTTCTTAAATGGCCAGACCCAACCATCACAAACCACATTGGCCCTGGTGCCAATGGATAGGTAAATCTGAAAATCTGATAAGACAACAGGTTGACAACTTACTCAAATGGTTCAGGAAAAAATAATTATCTTATGCTTCAAAAAATATTTTTCTGTAAATTTGAAAGAATTAAAAAAATTTTAAAGTGGCATTTGTTTTCCAGATTGCCTCTTCCTATTTTGATCATTCTCTTATTTTGAACTTCCAAGCATAGATGGATATAATTCGTATCTATTTATAGTAGATATCATCTACTTGTTTGGGAACACTTCTTCTACTTCTAATGTATTTATTTCCTCAATGAGATTATTAATATTCAATGGACTCATTATGCTTTTATTTCTTTTGTATCCCTTTGTGGTATCAAGTAGCCACTTTTAATAACCACTTGTAAACACTAAAGGGTTTTGGGCATGAATTATCTGAATAGTTCAATTGACTCTTTCTATTTAAATCCATGGAAAAATCATTTAAATCATCCCTCCTTAAGTCATATGATGGATCTAGGAACCAAGTCCGTACTGACTGCTCTTTCATACTAATCAGTAGCCCCTGGGATTCACAGAATTCTGTCTTAGTGGAAAAATGAGTCACTCCACCAACACACAGCTGGACTCGCACACCCAGAACACAATGGAAATGTGAAAATTAGAGTGGAGCAGAAAAAAATCTATATCCGAACAAGAGTTCACACTTCCTGTTCTGTTACATTGTGGAATGGAAACATGGTTTCCTGGGAAAAGAGCCAGAGTCCACAAATGAAATGCTTTTGCCTAAATGTGCCCAGCTGCTAAACACTTATTGTGCTTATTGAGAGTGCCTTATTTTAAAGATTTGATCTTGGTTCCAACTGGAAAGTTGAAAGGAAGGGACTCCTCTTATGCACAACAGAATGAGTTTTATACAGTCTTCTTGAATGCCACTTCTTGACTAGTTCAAGAGAGAAAAAGGGGGAAAGGACCTGAATATTTCTTGCCACCAATTTTGTGTCAACCATTCTTTCTTTCTTTTTTTTTTACATTTTTATTGTGAAATATAACATATATACAAAAAAGCAATAAATTTCAAAGTGCATTTTAACAAGTAGTTATAGAACAGATTTCAAAGTTTGGTATGGGTTACAGTTCTACAAAAATTTCAGGTTTTTCCTTCAAGTTGCTCCAAGACACTGGTGACTAAAAAGAAATATCAATACCATGATTCAGTAATCACAATCATTTGTGAAATCCATCTTCCCTCTTATAATTCCTCCTTTTCCTTTGATCCTTCTTCCAATCTTTAGGGGTATTTGGGCTATGCGCATTCTAACTTTTTTCATGTTGAAAAGGGGCGTCGATGGTATGGGATAGGAGGATGGAACTGGTTGATGTTCTTGGAGAGGCTGGCCCTCTGATTTAGGGCTTAGCTGGCCTAGAAACTATCTCAAGAATTTAGATTTCTGAAAAGTAAACTTAGTGCATGAAACTTTTGTAGGATTTCAGATACAGCCCTCGATGTTCTTTAGGGTTAACAGGAATGATGTGGATTGGGGTATGGCAAACTGTGACAATCAACAATATCTAGTGGAAGCTTGCTTAAGAGTAGCCTTCAAAATAGCCTCTCAAATCTATTTGAACTCTTTTAGCCACTAATACTTTATTTTGTTACATTTATTTTCCTCTTTTGGTCAGAAAGGTATTGTTGATCCCACGGTACCAGGCCAGGCTCATCCCTGGGAATCATGTCTGTCCCATGTTGTCAGGGAGACTCACACCCCTGGACATCATGTCTCACGTAAGGGGGAGGGTAATGATCTTCCTTGCAGAGTTGGGCTGAGAGAGAGGCCACATCTGAGCAACAAAAGAGGTTCTTTGGAAGTAACTCTTAGGCATAATTATAGGTAGGCTTAGCTTCTCTGTTACAGAAATAAGTTTCAGGGCGGGCCATGGTGGCTCAGCAGGCAGGAATGCTTGCCTGCGATGCCAGAGGACCCGGGTTTGATTCCCGGTGCCTGCCCATGTAAAAAAAAAAAAAAAGAAAGAAAGAAAGAAAGAAGTTTCATAAGAGCAAGCTTCAAGATCAAGGGTGAGGTCTTGATGTGTGCTAAGAGCTGGCAACCCCGGGGCTGAGGGGTAGGCATTGTGCCTTGGCAGAGAATTCGCTGGTGGGCCTGATGGGTCTGGTGGACTCCAAGCTCCCACTTAGAATGACCTTGGGCTATGGGACTAATTATTTCAACTGCCCCTGCCCTCAGCAAACCCAGAAGTGCCTTGTGATGTGGCACAGCTTGGCTTGCTTCCTAGGCCGTGCCTCTCTGCCTGTGTACACCTGAGGGCTCCAGGTCTCTGTGGGGAAAGAGACGTGGCAGGCAGTGGGACCCAATGAGTCTTTTGCCAGTTCAGCTCCAATCTGCATCTCTCCCTCCTTCCAAAAGGACGGCCTCCCTGTCTCTGCCAAAAACCAGGCACCCACAGCAGCCTCCTCAGGGGTCGGGGGCAGGCACTATGCACTGGCTGGGAAGTCTCTGTGTTCAAGCAAACCAAGTCTGCTGACTTCTGGGTTCCCCACAGGAGCTCCCAGCTGCGGAGCTGAGAGGGAAGACCTCCCAAGCTAGTGTGAAGGCAGGCAGGAGTGCAGGGGTGCTTTGCGCCTTCAGGGCCTGCTCCTTCCTGTGTGCCAACTTGCCCCAGGTGGAGTCACGATGGAGTACACTCACTCCATTCTCTCTGCCCCAATTTCTCCACTTTTTCATTCAGGACCTCTCTATGAAGAAGATGCTCTCTGGTCACTCACACCCTGGAACTGTTGTCCCAGTCGTTTTTTTGTCACTGCTCTAGATGATCCACAGAGCAGGGGTAAACTCAGCCTGTTCTGTTCTGCCATCTTCCCAGAAGTCCATATCAACCACTCTTATTGCTCCTGTTTTAGTTTGCTTGGTTGCCTAAAGCAGATACCATAAAATTGGTTGGCTTTTAACAATGGGAATTTATTAGCTTACAATTTGAGACTGTGAGAATGTCCAAATCAAGGCATTATTTCGATGATGCTTTCTTCCAAGCTGGCAGTCCTTGAGTCCTCTGCCACATGGCAAAGTGGCATCTTCTTGTCTTTCCTTTCTCTTCCAGGTTTCATTCCTTTCAGCTTCTTGCTTCCATGGCTTTCTCTTTGTCTGAATTTCATTCTCTTATGAAGGACTCCAGTAAGAGGATTAAGACACACCCTGGGCCATGCCTAAGAAGTAACCTCATCAAAAGGTCCTACTTTCAATAGGTTTACACCCAAAGGAATGGATTAGTTTTAAGAACATGATTTTCTGGAATATGTACAGCTCCAAACCACCACAGCTCCCTTTACATATGTGACCACATTTCATATTGAAACGACATTAGTTTTCTTTATTCTGAGAAAGTTCAAAAGCAGACAGAATAATATAATAAATCCCTAAACACAAATTATGTTGTTGCATCAGTCATCAACACATGGCCATTCTCATTTCATCTGTATTCCTGATCACTTCCCTCCAAATTAGTTTGAATCAAATCTTGGATGTAGTATCATTTCTTTTTAAATACTTAAGTGTTTGTCTCTAAAATATAAGGATTCTTTTAAAAACATAACTACACTGTCACTATCGTACCTTAAAATAACAATAATTCCTTAATGTTAGCAAATATCTAGTCGGTGTTCAAATTTCCCTCCTATAGAGCTCTCCATCATCCCTCTCCTCTTTATGTGCCCTCTACCACTCTAGTTCAGAATTTCCCTTGCTGGGATTACTGCAGTAGCCTCCTAATAGACTCCCTGCTTCTAGTGTCAGCCCTTTCTAAACTGTAATTTATGTTTTCTCAAATCAATTTTCTTTCTTAAATGCAAATCAGTTCCTGTTCCTTTTGGGGTTAAAATCCTTAAGTAGGGGCAGACCGCGGTGGTTCAGCAGGCAGAGTTCTCGCCTGCCATGCCAGAGACCCAGGTTCAGTTCCTGGTGCCTGTCCATGCATTTAAAAAAAAAAAAATCCTTAAGTAGTCCCCCATAACCTTTAACATGAAGTCCAGAGCTCTTAGCATAATGTTCAGGATGTTTTGTGATCGAGTTACTTTTGCCTGCCCTCACCTCACCTCTAGTCTCTCTGCCTCCAGGCATCTTATATCCTTATATTATATTCTTATATATATAACACATATATACATACATATATATATACACACACACACATTTATATATAATATAACATCTTCTATTCTCAATAAGCTATCTGCCATGGGCTCAGATGTCCTCACGCCTTCACTGAGATCTTTCCTCTGTCCTATATCCCACCTCCCAACAACTTCTGTCTGCTTTGAAAATGCTTCTTCATTCTTCAATCCTCAGCTCCATTCCTCTGCAATGTCCCATGATCCCTAATATAATTACAGGCATTCTTTCTCCTGTTCTCCCATTGTTCCCTGAATGTGCTTCCTTTTATGACAGTTATCCCATTACATTCTAATTATTTAGATTTAAATCTAACACCCATAAGAGACTATAAACTCCTTTAGGCCAAGAATTATATCTTTTTTATCTTTTAGGTCCCCGATCTCATATCATGGGGTATGGGATGAGACAAATATTTCTTAAATATTTGCTTGAATAAATGATATTCAAAATGATTTCTAGGAAGTACTGTAAGATCCGAAGGGGACTTCTGAATCATCAAAGATTAGAATCATAGAGTCACAGAATGTCAGAACTGGAAGGAACTTTAGAGATCATCTATTCCTGTTTTCTCATTTATAGATGAAGAACTAAGAACTCAGAGAGATGAGGTCAGTTGCCTGAAATCACACATCAATTTAGAGGCAGAGCCACAAATAGACATTCCATTCAGCAGAAGTTTAGTGTAAAAAAGATTTTTTTATTCTAATAGATTATGTATAATCTATCTAATCTGATCCTTTGGCTAATCAAGTGTTAAATTAACAGGAATAAAGGACAAATGAACTTTCTTATAATTGTTTGAATTGGGGTAAGGGTTTTCTGGTATGTTGGTCAGGGATTCTTTTAGCTGTATTAATATTTCTGATTAAACCTCAAGCAAATAATTATTTTCATGGGTTTAGGAGATACTCTGAATATTCATATTATGTGTTGATTAAATTAGTTTAACTCTCAAAGGATAGCCGTATTTCCAAGTTATTGAAAAGAAACTCATTATTGCTACCAAATCTGCCTATAGGTGACAGTAGACACATTTTTTTTAAGTTTTTAGCTTTTTTAATAGAGAGGCTTTTTGTAAGCATTGCTAACATGGTAATATCTAGTTCTCACTTCAAGGTGCATTTATCTGTTTATCCCAGAAGGATATATATCAGAGTGACTGTATATAACAGAACAGGGAAATAATAAAGTTGAAATTCTTTTTAAAAGAATTTATTGTTTAAAGCAATAAATAAATAAAATATTCATTGTTTTATAATTTAAATGCTTTATTAATTCATTCTGGAATTTTCTAAAATGATTTGCATTTAATTGAGTTTCCATTTATTTATCCCACCTTTTGAACTTAGTTTCCTCATCTGAAAAATGTTTAACTAGGCGATCCTTAAAATGATGCATGATCTTGAAAGAAAATTGTACCACTAGTGTCCCTTGCCCCTCTAACATTGCACGATTCATTGATTTCAGGACATGGTTATAAACTGAGGGCTTTTTTTTTTTAACTCCCACGCTGCCAGGGAGACTCTCACTCCTGGATGTCATGTCCCACATGGTGGGGGGGGCGGGAGGAAAAGCAATGATTTCACTTGCAGAGTTGGGCTTAGAGAGACTAAGGCCACACCTGAGCAACAACAGAGGTTCTCCAGAAGTAACTCTTAGGTATACCTATAGGTAGGCTAAGTTTCTCAGCTACCACATAAGTTTCACAAGAGTAAGCCATAAACTGAGTGCCTTTTAAATATATCAAACATAAGTTTCTATATAGTTCTACATAGGTTTCAAAGAAGTCCTTGCCTACAAGAGCTTGGTTGGAGAAAGCAACATACACACAGGAAAAAATAATAATAATACAAGAGATATCAAAGGTGAATGATGCTCATGGCCAATTCTTGGAACACGTTTTATCAGGCAAACTGGAGGAAGGTGTGCGTATATGCGGGGGGGATTGTGTAAAGAATAAAGAGAATTAATAATAAGAGTCAACAAGTATTAAATACGAGGTGCCAAGCAAAATCTGGCAGCCAAAAACTAATAAATCTCTACTACATTGAATAAGTAAGGTAAAGGATTTTTAGCAAAGGGATGACAACAATCAAAGCAATATTTTAGGCAGATTAACTGGCAGTGCTGTGCATGAAGGATGAAATGGAGGGAAGAGATTGGAGACAGAGATAAACTCAAAGAGTACAGTACTTTTTCCAACTGCTAAAACAAATACTTGTTGGCTTAACAACAAGAATTTATTGACTCACAGTTTCAAAGGCTAGAAGGATTACTTCCTCCTGGGGTCAGTATCTTCTGGCTGGTTAGCAATCTTTGAGGTTTCTTGGCTTTTCCGTCACATGGCAGCGCACATAGCATTGTCTTCTTTCTCTTCCAGGTTCCATTTACTTCTAGTTCCTGGCTACTCCTAGTGGCTTCTCTCTGTGTCTTTCTCTAGGAGGACTCTAGAAATAGGATTAAGATCCACCCAGATTCAGCTGGGCCACATCTTTTTTTTTTTTTTT
>PVIY010037661.1:0-24503 GCA_004026745.1 Myrmecophaga tridactyla | reverse complement strand
TTGGCCACCTTTTGGTCCATGTTTCAACCAACCATCCAAACAAACTGTTAATACCTTTTCTAATTGCTCAAGCTACAACATTGAATGTAGAATCTCTGCTTAGTGGGCCCATATCAATCAATTCAGCCTGATCCAACCTTATATTCCTCCCACCATTATCCCACACCCTTAAAATCCATTGCCACGCATATTCCCTTGATTTCTGTCTATATAAATTGGAAAACACACAGTTCTTTTGGAGTATAACATACCTCCTCATGTGTGATACTTTGTTCCTCACCTTTAGAGGCCTATTGGGACTTTAGTCTAGTTATAGGTCTGGAAGAAATGAGGGGTGGTGGGGGTGGGTCATGAAAAGAATTAGAAATATCTTCCAAGCCATTTGCTTCAGGGCCTTCATTTGCAGTTTAATCTGGTGAAACAGGATTAATCACTCTAGGGCTAATCCCTTCAAGAGGAGGTTGGGTGGCCAACTCCTCAAGGCAGGCTGGAGGTGGGGCGGGTAGGTCCTCAGGGCAAACTATTATAGGGTTATCTAGAGAAGACTCAGCATGATCTAGGGTTTCAACCTCACCCCCCAACATCATTACCAATCCATATGTCATCGTCTCATTTTTCAGGGTCCCACTCCTTTCCAATCAATGCCCTCACTTTAATGGCAAACACCATGCAAGATTGAGATTTCAGTTTACATTGTAAAGTTGCTACTCTAACAATAAGATTCTGAGTCTGATTTTCAGAGATCTCAAGTCTACAGCTACAGGAAATAAGATTTTCCTTCAGGATACTCATAGAAACATCTACATCTGTCAGACGGCACTTAAGTTTCTCATTTGAAAGCCTTAAGACCATCCCTTTCACTCCTTAACGTAGCCAGTGTATCTAACAACAACCAACCAACATCTCTATACCTCCCATTTCTATAAAACTCTGTAAAGGTGTCAAAAACATTATCCCCCAGAGCCTGGCTTGTACAAGCGAAGCATTAGGAGAATCGAATGATGATATTTTGACTATCTCTTTTGCCAACTCAGTCCATGGATTGGGAGTGGCATATTCTGATTTCGGGAATCAGAGTCCTTAGTGTCTCTGAGTCCAGTCAGAGTAGAAAAGCATTCATAAAAACCCATTTTTAAGATTCTGTTTCTTAAGAACCACTCCTGGTACCAAGATGTATTAGTTAGGGCTCTCTAGAGAAACAGAATCAACAGAGAACACTCGCAAATATAAAATTTATTAAAGTGTCTCACACGATCATGGGAATGCAGATCCAAAATCCACAGGGCAGGCTGTGAGGCCGACAACTCTGATGGAGGGTCTGGATGAACTCCACAGGAGAGGCTCGCCAGCAGAAGCAGGAATAGAACCTGTCTCTTCTAAATCCTCCTTAAAAGGCTTCCCATGATTAGATTAAGCATCACTCATTGCAGAGGACACTCCCCTTTGGTTGATTACAAATGGTATCAGCTGTGGATGCAGCTGACAGACCAGCACTTGCCCAACCAGACAAACAGGTACCACAACTTGGCCAAGTTGACACATGAACCTGACCATGACACTTGGAATTTTTATCTTTATTACCTTTTACACACATAAAAAGGAAAATAAAAGCAAAACAAATTGGTTAAGGTGTGCCTAAAACTACTTAATATTTAGAGTCCAACTCCTATGAATCCCTTTTGACTCAGAATCAACATCATCTGTTTTTACCTCACAAAGTATTATACTAAGAACAGTAGCAGTAATGCAGCTACTGTTCAAAAATACAGAGGGTGGCCATGCAGTTTGTAAAGCTAGCTGTGTTTTTCAACCAACTCCTCTTTCCAACCTTTCCACTCTTCAGGTTCACATGGTTCACTAATGTCTCTTGACTTTTCCTTCCATCTGCTGACACCCATTCTGGGTTTGATATACTGCAGTGAAAGTATATCTGGTCAACATTACATATAATTCATCTTGATTTCTGAAATGTTAAAATGTGAAAACTAGGTATCCTATAACTCAGTATAACAAAGGATATTTCAGGAAAATAGAAAGTATGTCCCTCACTATCTTCCCAAAGGAAAAAGCACAGAATCCAAGGTATCATTTATTTCTTAAATATAAAATAAAGCAAAAATTTCCAGTCTCATCATTTTCCCATTTAAAGTTGACAGACACTAGACTTAGCCATGGAAAATAAACAATATTAAATTAATTTTTCTTCCAGCAAAAACTCATCATTTTAATTTAATCCAATATCTCACAAACAAAAACTTAAGCTTAGAAATTATTAAACAGGATATTATAAAGGATTTCAATGATTTGCTGCTTTAAGATTCCTTCTAATTCTAAACTCTATGAATTCTTCTTATTCAGAATCAACCAAAAGCAATGAATCATTATGGTTGTTAAAGAGACTATCAATGACTTTAAATTTACTATAAAACATGAATTTCTAGAGGCATGACATTTTTGTGAGTAAGTGAGGTCCTCAGCCTCTTATATACAAATCTCTAAACCGAAAATCAAAAGAATTCTAATTGCACTTTTTTTGTGTCATAACATCTATATAACACAACTTGTCATTTTAACCATTTTTAAGTGTTCAATTCAGTGGCACTTATTACTTTTACAATGTTGTGCTACCAGTAACTGCCTGCATTACCAAAACGTTTTCATCATCTAAAATAGAAGCCCTGTAAGCAGTAATTTCCCATCCCACCCCCCACTCCACCCCCACACGAGTCCTTGGTTACCTCTAATCTATTTTCTCTGCATTTACTTATTTTAGATCTTTCATTTAAGTGGAATCTTACAATACATGGCCTTTTGTATCTGGCTTATTTCAAGGGTCATTCATTCTGCAGTATGTATAGGAACTTCATTCTTGTTTATTGCTAAACAGTATTCTATTATATGGATAGAACACATTTTATTTATCTACTTATCTATCGATGGACATTTGGGTTATTTCCAATGTTTGGTTATGGTAAATAATGCTGCTATGACCACTGGTGTACCAAGTATCTGTCTGAACCACTGCTTTCAATTCTTTGGGTCTATACCTAGAGTGGAAATGCCAGATCATAATGTGATTCTATGTTTAACTTTTAAGAACTGCCAAATTGTTTTCCTTCTCATGGGTTGTTTTTTTTTCAGGCATGGATTTTATTTTACATCATAGTACATTATGGATATTTTTTTTTAACATTCCCCCCAAATTGCCATGACTTCCCATCATACCCTGGCACTTGAAGCAGAAGGCCCTTTCTCTGCCTCAATACATTCTTCTTAATCCATGAGAACTTTACAACATAAAATGACCATCGTAATCATTTCCATGAATTCCATCTCACCAGCTTATTATCCAACCCAGGGACTACTATTCCCAAATTACCAGCAAAACCAGATGTAATCTGGGCAACTGACGGCCAGTATTAGGCATACAACTAATTTATAAGTGCTTTAAAGGTCCTCTCTTTATCACATGCAAAATAAAAAAAGAGGCCTCCCATCCCAGATCCTGCACTTGCAGTGGAGGGGGGGAGGGGGGGAAGGGAAGGTCTCTTTGGATTGTATGATGTGCAAATAAAACTGCTTTAAAACAAACAGAGAGAAACAAGCGCCAGAGAAAATGTGGAGAAATAGATGTACCTATTCACTGTTGGTAGGGAAGCTAAGAGGTATAGCCTCTTCAGAGGGCAGTGTGGTGGTTCCCCAGGAAGCTAGGGGTAGGGATGCCATATAACCTGGTAACCTAGGTACATACTTGGAGGAAACAGACATTTGCACACTGGTGTTCTCTGCGGCAGTTTTGGCAGTTTGTGAGATATGCAATGGATAGAGGTGGCCAAAAGGTACAAGGACTGAAGAATGGAAGGCCGAACTGTGGTGTTTACATACAACAGACTAGTCAGCCACTGCAAGAAGGGATGAAGTTGTGAGGCATGTAACTAGGTGAATGAACCTTAAGGACAGTATGTTGAATAAAATGTCAGAAACAAAAAGATAAATATTATCATGCCTCATTCACATGGATCAATTTTAAGACACAAACTCAAAGAACTAAAGTTGAGAGCATAAGTTATCAGGCTGGAGCCCACTGTAAAGGGTCTTAGATTGTAAACTCTTACAGCAGTTATATATATTCAGGAGTTGCAACTGATATTTCTAAATTCTGAGATACTGAGCAGTTGGTGTATAATCTGATTGTTCCTTGAAACTCTGGGTATTAATGTGACACCTGAGACTCACAGAACACTGAAGCTATGAAGCCAGCATTACCCCATTCACCAACTGTTTAAAAAGCTGAAACAGCGATCAGACTTTGTTTAGAGATATGAATAAAGCTGATTTAGAGATATGAATAAGGTAAATCAGAATAGTGGGTAAAGGACGATATGGCCCATATTTTCAAACTTCAACCACTGTGCAAGACCAAAATGAGAGACATTTATTTGGTGCAAACTTTATATTTTGGGTAGCACATTATCTAAATAAACTCTTATGGTCAGTTTATTTGAACACAATAATTACATGGAATTTTGAATAGGGCATGAGATCTTGTTGGTTTGTACACATTAGTGTGATGCTCTGACACATCCCAGAATAATCTGGGAAAAGAGTAAAAAAAGTATTTGTAAAGTCCCCTTAGGGGACTGGGGAGAAAGGAGGAAATACTCAACTTCCCCATCTGGGGAATTTCTGATATTCTCACAAGCAGCAAAGGACAACCAATTCAATAGGTTGAGCCTTCAATCTTGGTGCTTGCCTCTATGAAGCTTTTTCCTGCAAAGGAGAAGCTAAGTCTACTGATAATTATGCCTAAGACCCCCAAAGAATGCCTTTTGTTCCTCAGATGTGGCCTCTCTCTAAGACAATTTGGCAGGTGAACTCACTGCCATCCCCCAATGTGGGACTTGACTCCCAGGGGTGTATATCTCCCCAGCAATATAGGACCTAACTCCCTGGGATGAGCTACGATCTGGCATCGTGGGATCGAGAAAGGCTTCTTGCCCAAAAAGGAGAAGAGAGACATGAAACAAAATAAAGTTCTCAGTGGCTGAGAGTTTTCAAAGAGTCGAGAGGTTATCCTGGACGTTATTCTTTTTTTTTTTTTAATATTTCTATACACAAATCACACACATACAGTCCATTCATGGTATAAAATCAATGGCTCACAATATAATCACATAGTGGTGTACTCATAACCATGATCATTTTTAGAACATCTGCATCACCTGGAGATTATCCTTACACATTATATATCCGTTTTTAGTTTATGGTGTATTGGAGTGGTGCTCTAGTTTGCTAGTTTACAATTCTAAGGAAAATGTCTAGAACTGTCTGAAAGCAAGTCTATGGAAATGTCCAACCTAAGGCATCCAGGGAAAGATACCTTGATTCATGAAAGCTGATGAAGTTCAGGGTTTCTCTCTGAAGCGGAAAGGCACATGGTGAACACCATCAGCATTTCTCTCTCATCTGGAAAGCACATGGTGAGCATGGCATCATCTGCTAGATTCCTCTACAGGCCTCCTGCTTCATGAAGCTCCCCCAGAGGCATTCTTCTTTATGTCCAAGGGTCACTGGCTGGTGGACTCTGCTTCGTGGCTCTCTAACATCCTTCTCTGCTCTCTCAGAATCTCCAAAGGTCGGTGGCTGGTGGACCCTGTGGCTCTCTCAGCCTCATGGCTCTACCTGGCTCTGCTATGGCTTTCTAATCATTCTCAAAAGGTATTCTCTCCAAAAAAGGTCTCCTCTTTTATAGGATCCCAGACTCACATACAATGGGAGAAGATATGTCTCCATCTAATCAAGTTTAAAACCCACAACTGATTGAGTCACATCTCTGTGGAAATAACCTAATCAAGTTTCCAGCCTATAGTGCTGAATAGGGATTAGAAGAAACAGTTGTTCCCACAAGACTGATTAGGATTAAAACATGGCTTTTCAGTCTTTAAGTTCAGGGTACAGGGGGAAAACTGCTATTGCATGGTATGAGCTATGTCAAAAGGAAACCATCAGCATTACCACAGCAACAGCAGAGGTAAATAATACGGTGAAGGACAAGAGTTAAGAAGAGGGTTAGATTTCGTATTCGGTGAGAGTGTGTTTATTGGTTTTCTGTCTCTTAGGAACAATGAAATTATCTAAAATTGAGAATGTTGATGGACTGTGAACTTTTGAGTCCTCTACATGATACCTGATGAATGCAGGTGGCTGAAGGATGCACTGACGGAGAAGTAGATTACCAAACGATGGTGTATACTTATGAATGAAGGTTATGCTGCTACAAAAAGGAATAATGTTGTGAGGCATGCAACAGTGTGAATGAACATGTAGGACATTTGGTAAGACAAAATAAGCCAGTAACAAAGGAACAACAACAGTATGGATACCTTTAGAAAATGCTTATAAGAAAACAGGGGCATAGATTGTAAGCTTTTAGAGGAGACACATTAAGTTCAAAGTAGTGATTATTATTTCTGGATTTTAAGAAGCTGTTTTATATACATAACCTGATATTTAGATATAAGAATGAAGCCAAACAGGTTGGGGGTCAAAGTAATTCAGGACATAGGGGTAAGGAAGATAGTGTCTATATTTTAGAACCACATATACTCTTTGAGACCAATAGAAGAAAGGTTTATTTGATCTGAAAATGAAATTTTCTGAGATGCATAATCGAATTCAACCTATTTGTAGAGTTCATTTGAACAACTGAAACACAGGGAGCACAGAACAAGAAAGAGGTCCTTTAATCCTGTATATATTGTAATGCCTGGAAACATCCTAGAGTATATTAAACAGATAATCAAAAAGTATTGGCAAAATCCCCTGAGGGAGGTGAGAAAGAATATGGAACTATTAAACCTTACCATCAGGGAATCACCTGATACTGTGTCAAAAACTTTAGGGATACCCAAATCAATAGGCCATGCCCTCAATCATGAGGCTTACTCTTGTGAAGCTTATATAGGTAGCAGAGGAGCTTAGACTACCTATACGCATTACTTCTGGAGGATCTCTGTTGTTCAGAAGAGGCCTCAGTTTCTCTCAGCCCAACTCTGCAGGTGAAATCATTGACCTTCCCCCTACGTGGGACATGACATCCAGGGGTGAAAGTCTCCCTGGTGCCGTGGGAGATGACTCCCAGGGATGAATCCAGACCTGACACCATGGGGTCAACAATTACATCCTGACCAAAAGGGGGGAAAAGAAGTGTAATTAATAAAGTATCAGTGGCAGAGAGAGTTCAGATAGAGTCGAGATCTACTCTGGAGGCTGCTCTTATACAAGCTTCAGGTAGAACTTGCTACCTATCATAACCTGCCAACCCCCAACCAGAACCATTCCAGCCAATCCTAAAGAACACCCAGGGCAACATGTAAGATTCCACAAGGGTTCCAGGTACTAGAGTAACTTTCCAGAAACCTACGACCTCTAGATGGGTCCCTGGTCCAGATGAGTCCTGAAATCTAGTCCAGCCTCTCCAGAACACCAGATAGTTCCATCTCCCTACCCCATAATTAGTGACAAACCCTTCCAATATAAAAAATTTAGAATTGCCATAGCCCAAACAACCCCAAAGAGAGGTATGGAAAGATGAAAGGTGATGATAGAATTATACATACAAGATAGGACTTAAATGAATACGAATGTTGAATCATTAAATTGATATCTCTTTTAGTCTCCAGTATCTTAGATCAGCTAGAAATAAAAACCTAAAATTGTGAAATTGTAACCCATGTCCAATTCTGAAATATGTTCTAAAACTAATTGTCATGTTGTGCTTTGAAATTTATAGCTGTTTTGTATATATGTTATTGTTCACAAAAAAAGAAGGAAAAAGAGTCAACTGCGATGATAAAAAAGTATTTAAGCCCTCTAGCCTCCTATATTCTGGAGCAGCTAGAAGGAAAAATATGAGAGGATTGTATGGTAGCCCATGGCAAACTCTGGGATCTGTCCTGTAACCACTTGTTGAAGAGTGCTTTGAAAACTATTGCTTTTTTATTTCTTTGCTTTGTATATATGCTATACTATACAATAAAAAAAAATTTTTTTTAATGGCTTTTCTAGGATACATAATTCCTTTCAAACCAGCACAAGTGGCTGGAGGGAAGTATCTGAAACTGCTTAACTGTGTTACAGCAGCCTTGATTCTTCGAAGAAGACTGCTTAACTATATAACTTTTACAATGTGACTATATGATTGTGAAAATCCTGTGTCTGATTCTCCTTTTATCCAGGGTATGGACAGATGAGTTAAGAAATAATAAAAAGAAAGGGTAAAAATAAATAAATAGGGGTACAAGGATAGTTCAGTGGTAGAATTCTCGCCTGCCATGGGGTGGACTAGGGTTGGCATTTCCCCAAACAGAAACAAACAAAATACAACAAACAAAAATTCAACAAATGGTGCTGCAATAATGGGATACTCACACAGAAAAATAATGAAATGTGACCCTACTATATAGCATACAAAGAATAATAATAAATAAACAATAGGGGGAGATAAAGGATAAAAATTGGGTGGATTGAAATACTGTGAGTCAATGAGAGGAAGGGGCAAGGGGTATGGGCTGTATGAGTTCTTTTTTTTTTCCTTTTATTTCTTTTTCTGGAGGGATGCAAATGTTCTAAAAATGATCATGGTGAAGAATACACAATCATGTGGTGATACTGTGAACCACTGACTATATAATATGGTTGGACTATGTGTGGGCATTGCTCAATAAAAATACTAAAAAAAAAGATCAAATCCAAAAAAAAAAAAATAGCCTCTTACTTGGGCAGAAATGTAACTATACTATTATTTTACTTTAGGCATGTGGGAATGCTGCAGCTAGTTGTAAGGTGCCTAATATTCCTCTTTCCAGACTCCCAGACCTAGTATAAAAGTCTACCTGCTGAACCCTTGAATGCAGATGATTGTTATCAGTTCAACCTGAAGGGGGAACTTTCTCATAGATTTTTTTTTTTCGCATGGGCAGGCACTGGGAATCGAACCCACATCTCTGGACTTTTAATAAACTCATCTGGCAGCAAAACCTAATCTCAACTGAGGCAAAACTATTTATGTTCTATGGCATCCACTTAATATGAGAGCCCTACATTTCATAATATAGGAATATTAATGTCTGATTATTGGGATTTGCCCAGATCCCACTGGGAATATTATATAATATAACATGTGTGTACCATATTATCTTTATAAAATCTGAAAAATTAGGAATTCCCCAATATATCAGACCTTAAGAGCTATGGTTAAGATACTGTGGAACTGTACCCTCTATCTATCATGGACATGTAACTTCTCCCTATGTCTCCATGGGCTTTCCTATCCATTTCCAACCTAGGATGAACTTAAAAAGAAGATATAGGGGTACACAGGTGATTTAATGGTAGAATGCTCGCCTTCCATGCGAGAGACCCGGGTTCAATTCCCGGACCATGCACCCCACCCCACCACCTCCACCAAAAAAAATAGAAGATATAAAAATCACACTTGCAGTTCCTTAAAAAGTTCCCCTAAGGCTCACATCTTCCTGTCCGTCATATATAAAGTTGAGTCTTCTAACACATTAGCAATGTGACATAAGATTTAAGTTGTTTTCCAAGTAGAAACAATAGATTTGCATTGATTGCACTGATTTAGTCACACTTTCCTTTTCTGCTCGGTCATTTCAATGACAATGGGACTAGACATACAAGCCATGGAAGGGAGCAAAAATAAGTAACACAGGATCAAACGAGGTCCTTTCTCATAATTACGCTGTGCTCTAATGAAGATGAGAATTTCATTCAAGGATTTTTAAGAAATAAAAACTGTGATGATCTGAATGAGTGACAGTGATAAAAAAACAGGTGATCATACATTAATTCAGTGAGAACAAACTTGCTGTAAGTGTTGGTAGATGACAGGCTTTGTGGTAAATACATATAATTACCTCATTTCATCTTCACAATAAACCTTACGCATGCAGATACAATAGGACCTCGATTTTACAGTGAGGAAACTGAAGCCCAGATAAAATACTTTCAGAAGGTCACATGATTAATAACTAGAAAAGGTAAGATCTGACCACAGTTCTGTTAGGCTACATTACATTGCCTTTCAGCAAATATTCACCAACAGTATAAGCCAAGTTCTGTTCTGCGCTGAGAATACAGCAGGGGACAAGATAGAAACCCTTTCTGACTTCAGGGAAATTGCTATAATTTACTTCAGACCTTTAAACAGAGAAAGGAACTTAAACCTCAAAAACTAAAATGACCTATTTGCCTAAGGTCATACAGATGGGTAGTATGAAAGTAAGGACAAGAAACATCCGACTTAACACGGCTGTGTTTTCCATTATTAGAGGCAACTAAATAATAATACACCAGTGGTAGTTCTGCTATATGTTTTGCTTTGTGAGCAGGTGAAAAGTATTATCAAACAAGAAGCTGTTCTCTAGCCTTTCCCAATCATCACCTGCCTCTAAAGGTCAAGTCTATTAGATTGCAGCATCTTCTATGTATAATGATGCAAGAGGAAGAAAGATTCTACCTAAACTTCCAAAGACAAATCAGTTCACAATACGGGCTGAAAAATAAACTATGGATATCACAGTACTTTATTACATCGTTGGTGTTCATATCTGTTAATGCAAATAAGTGTTTTCATGAAACACGGTGTACAGACTTTTACTGAATATCCTGTATATAAAAGACTACAGGATACAAACATCCCTCTTTCTTCAAGGAGATGTAAGAAGGAGGGAGCAAAAGGGGAATTTACAGTTAAGAACATGGGGTATAGCTTTTTTTTAAGTAGGCAAGCATAATACACCAACCTCTAGGAGTCTAGTTGAAATGGTCAAATGAGGTAACAATGACCCATATAAAGTATCCAAATATAAGCCTGACACATAGGAGATGACTGACAAGAAGTATAAAGGTAGAAAAAGAATGATCTATATCTATCATAACAAAATTCTCCCCAGGAATTACAGGCAGGCATTTTAAGTGAGCCTTACTGAAGCTCTATTGACTCAAACACTTCTCCATACAATGTACTATGTGTTCAAGGTTTAAAAAAATAAGATGTTATTTTTTAAAAAAGGAAATGCTAAATTATAAATATGTGAGTTACAGCTCAGCAGTATCACTATAAACTAGAAATTACTTCTTACAATATTATCTCAAAAATTGTAGTCATTCAGCACCAAAAGTACAACAGACAACAGAAAAAACTAACTGAACTTCATCAAAATTAAAAATGTTTGTGCTTCATAGGGCACTATCAAAGGAATGAAAAAGACAAATGAAAGAATGGGAGACAACATTTGGAAATCCTGTAGATGAGTCTTGTACACAAAATATAAAGCCTCAAGACAGCAATGAAAAACATAAATAAATAAACCTCAATACCACCCACAAAATCTCTCACTGAACTTCAAAATTTTAAGTTCTTGCTTCACTCCTCTTCCCTTATACAGTTTAAACTAGCATCATAAATTCTATGCAGATAAAGCCAACTCCAGACTATATTTTTTAGTTCTGACGATACCTAGGCACTGGCAAGCATTTTATATTTATTCTTCTCTGAAGCACCTCCAATTTACCATCAAGAAAAGCATTTTACAGATGCTAAGGAACTTGCCTAAAATCATGCAAAGTTCAGAAGAGCCAGGATTTGGAACCAGATTAAGAGTAATGTTTGGTTATTCACGTCATGTCAAAATGATAAAATATATATAAGTTAAAAAAACACTAATTTGGAACTACCTTATGTGGTTCATCGTGGTCTAAGAATTTGTACCACAAAGCAGTACACAAAGTTCTAGGTTGTACCAGGGTCAGGATATTGATCTGGGCATCAAGTATTGAGAAAGCAACCCGCCCCTAAACAGCAGGTACCCTTACTTCCTGGTCTTATATCCACTTAACTACTTCAAAAACAGATGCTCGGGTCTTCTAGAGACAGTGCAGCATGGGCCTTGGAGCAAAATAGATCCATCTGGCCACTTACTGTGTGGCTTAGGGACAAATGACTTAACTTTCTAAATACTTAGTTTCCTCATTTTTAGAATGGAGATAACACTTACCTTGCAAAGTTGTCTGAAGAATATATGAGATAAGGTATTTAGCAGAACTCCTGACTCGGAATAATTGTTCAATAAATGATAGCTGTTCTAATAATTACTTAAATGTGATAGCTATGTTTTATTAAACAAAATGATGTCCAATAACAGCACTTAAACTTGTCAATTCCAATGACAACTATTTTACTTCAAACAAAATTTACCTTTTCTATAGTATAAAAATAATACGAGAGAAAATCTGGAAACCAAGAAAAGGAGAAACAAATCTACCACAACCCTACAACCCACAACACAACTTCTGTTATATCACTGGACCCTTAGAAAGCTATTTGTGGGCTTATTATGTGCTTTGGGGGCTAAGAGGAGTCATCTGAACCATTTTCCTTTCTCTTTCTTTCATCTGCCAATTTGAATTTCTAGAGGATAGACAGGAAAATGAAAAATGAAAAAAAAATAGGAAAAGAGTTTTTCTTTGGGGAGGGGCAAGCTTTCCTGTGTGCAACGTTTTAAATTATTAAAATGAGATTTGACAACAGAATTAGATTTGGGGATTATCTGTAGAATTTATCCTCATTCTCCTTCAGACTCATTACTAAAGATCTGAGCACTTATTGATAATTTGAGAAGAGTATATAAAATACAAACTGCTCTTCTCTGTACTTGCCCACTAAGGAATTGCTCATTCCAAGAAACACCTATTATTATAAGACCAGACTAATGTGTCACACGATTAAAGGACACACATTACAGCCAGAGTTAGAGAAATAAATTACCCCAAAAAAAGGCTTTTTCCCGTGGAGTTTTCATTGTGGGAGACTTGGGATCTCCAGACAGAAAGAAAAAAAAAACTGTTTAAAGAAAATAATAGAAATGTTTGGCCTATCAAGTAATCAGAAGGGGAACAGGGAGAATGAAAAGGCTATATTAATAAGAAAACTAATGACATATGTAATGGCTGGGGCAGAAAACAAACAGGAAGTACTCTGAAAGACCAAAATTGCAAATGAAGATTAACAAGGTATGAAATTAAATGCTGGGCAATGCACCTGTTAAAGGAAAAGAGGAACAGAATGTGTCTGAAGTCTTCACAGTTCAGTGCTAAGGCCACTTTCCACTCTGGCTGCTCTGCTAGGGGCATGCTGTCCAATAGCAAGCCAGGTTCTGGCTCCATCCAAATAACAGACCACTGGTGAAGTATTCAACATTTCTGACTCAGTTTCTCAATCTGTAAAATGGATACACCTTATGGACTCAACAGCTGTGTCCTGAGAATCACTTAAGAATTCTGCCCAGATGCTTCAGTAAACTGTTATGCGAATAAGCCTGACAGACATAAAAAGGAGTACCCCTTTTCTCCTTCACATTAGTTTAACAAGGAATTTACTCTATAGATGGGAAAGTTTTTTCAGATACTGTGATACTGAAAATGTGCCAAGCATAGTGGAACAAATTAAGGTAGTGAGAATCACAGAAGTTTAGCTGAAAACATGACTTTGATGCAAGGGTTTTAGAATGGTATACACAGGTGGACAAAAATGTAAAAATTGAAAAAAAAATTAAATGTAGAAACTCATACAAATCGCCAGAGAACATGTTCGCATAAACACACATCAAAAACAAGACAATGCCACCGGTATTAACTGCAAACCACCTAGAAAGTAGCAGTAATGGCATTTGTCCAAATCCATCTACCATCACACTCCGGTTACTGTTACTGAATCATCACAGTTTTTTTGTATACTCCCAATTCAACAACGTTCACTTTTTAAAATCAGTTTAGCAATTGCCTAGACACTGGCACACTTGATCATTTGCACAGCTAAACAAACCTGCAGCGTAGTTGAGATAACCAAGTGAACAGTTTAGTCTCCCTCAAAAAACAAGACGGGAATTCTAAAACGTCTTTGAACAGCACAATGTTGAAAGCAGGTCACACGCCTCTCTCTGATGTTATTTCTAGTTGTTGGCCAATAAGCACGGCAAAGAGGATGCACTCTTTTAAACAGCGAGGGCTCTCTGTGCTTTTCAATTCTTAACCTGAATTAGCCAGGTTTGACGACTGCGAACATTTTAGCTTTAGTTTTAAAAGGTGAGCGTGCCCTAATGCCTGACTTGATGGGTTTATGGTGCGGCACTAACAACCCCGAATCCAAATACCGAAACGGGTCGGATGGCCTCGGGACGGCGGCCTCAGGCGCGAACTCCCTAGCGAACCCTCGGCCAGAGCACCCGCGCAGGGCGCACCCGGCGTCGCCGCGCGGGGCCGCAGGTGTCCCGGGCGCTGGTAGATGCCCCTGCCCTGCCGTCAGCCGCCCCGTCCCGACCCCACCGAGGCAGCCATCGCGGGCCGCGGCCCCATGGCTCCCGCGGCGCCCGCCTCCCGCCGTCCGGCCTCCGTCCCAGCCAGCCGCGGGCCCGCCCGCCACGCTCACCGCGTTTTTCTTCTGCACCATCTTGTCCATCTTCTTGGCGATGCGCACCACTTCGTCCTCCATGGCGCCGGCGAGAGGTCAGAACAGCTCGGGCGGCGGGGCGGAGGGGCGGAGGGGCGGAGGGGCGCTCAGCGAGCCCGGCGCGGGAGGCCCGGTCTAGGCCCTTCCTCTCACAGCGAACCCGCGGCAGCAGCGGCGGAGGCTCCGCCCTCGAAGGCAGCACCAATCGAGCGCCGCGTGCGCCGCGCAGGCGCGACTCATCGACCCGGATGGCCGGAAGCGGGAGAGCCGGGGGGGTGGGGTGCGCGGCGAGAGGCGGTGGGCGTGGTGTGGTAGGGCCGTGGACTGGGCCGTGTTGTACCTGCGGTCACTCCACGCGACGTCTCGGCACCCGGGGACTTAGAGGTTTCGGGCACCCACGGCCGCGCGTCTGAACGTCATGCGGGTCCTCGGATTGCAACCCCGGCGAAGGCGACAGCCGGCCGTGGCCCTGGCTCTTGGTGGTAGACGACTGCCGTGTAAAACGGAACGCAGCTCGCTCCTTAGGCGGTTCGGAAATGGTGGATTTTTTTTTTTTATTTTCTCTGATTTGCAGTTTTCATATATGGGGGATACTAAATCTTGGTTCCTTATGTATTTCGCATGTAACTTTTTCCCAGTCTGTAGTGTGGTGGATTGTGTCCGAGAAAAAACCAAAACGTGTTATTAATCCTAACCCGACTGAACCGGGAGGCATCTTAATCCTGTTATAGACGCTTTATAAAGAGAAAAGCCACAAGAAGGAGCCGCAAGCCTGAAGTCAAGGCAACAGAAAAAGAAAGGAGATCATCAGATGAGATGGGAAAGGCAAGGAACCCAAGATTGTCCCCTAGCCAGCCAGAACACTACCTACCCTGGGAGGAAACAAGCCTTCCAGCCCCTGAAGCCCTGAATTCCTGTTGTGAAACCCATTGTGAAGTCTTAGTCATAGCAGCCTGGAAACTTAAGACATATAGCATGGCTTTTGTTAATTATTTCGTACTTCATTCTCCCATTCATACAGCACGTTTTTAACGCATGCCTAATATGAAGTAAGCGCTGTTTTACAATACAACAGTAAACCAAGCCTCTACTTTCCTGGCTTCCAATCTGATGAAGGGAAGACAGGCAATAAACAAGCAAATATATGTGATAAGCACTACCAAGAATAGAAAGGCAAGGCAGTTTATGGGAAATATAAATTGGGGGGGGGGGGGGGCAGGTTGCTAATTGGGATGTTCAGGAAAGCCTTTCTCAGATAATTGAGGGAGCAAGCCACAGCTGAGAATAGGGCCTTCCAGGCAAAAGAACCCCAAGTACAAGCAGCAAGACATGACAGCATGCCAGGCAAGTTTTACAACAGCAGGAGGTCAGTATCCATGAGCAAAATAAGCAAGGTAGAGAGTAGTAGGTTGGAGAGAGCATAGAGTCAGTTGATAGGGTGCCGTATAAGGACTGGGGCTCTCACTTTAAGGCAGGAAGCTATTGGTTTTGTTTACAGTGTCTTATGGCATTCAGAAGGTTTTCATTTTTAGTGGATGCAAGGGTAGTTCAGTGGTAGAATTCTGATCTTGGCGGCTTGCTCTTGTGAAGCTTATGTGTGTAGCAGAGAAGTTTAGCCTATCTATAGGTATGCCTAAGAGTTACTTCCAGAGGACCTCTTTTGTTGTTGTTCAGATGTGACCTCTTTCTCTTTCTAAGCCCAACTCTGCAAGTGAAATTATCACCCTTTCCCCTATGTGGAACATGACATCCAGGGGTGAAAGTCTCCCTGGCAGTGTGGGAAATGACTCCCAGGCACGAGCCTGCCCTTGGCACTATAGGAACAACAACATCAATATACAGCTTTCACAGGCACTATACTTGCAACATATACCCACCTGGAGCAGAGACTAATCAAGGTCAGCTTCACAAGTGGGCATCAGTCCCCCTTGGCCAGCAGGTCTCACTCTACAACTGACATAGGGAGACAATCTACATGCATCTCTCTCTCTGTGAGAGGTGAAGAATTCCACTCCCTCCCAGCAAAAAAGAGATGAGGCAGTGCCGATGGGCCAGATGCCAAGAAATGAACATCCTCTAGACAGAATGTCTCTGGGGAAAGTTTACATATGCTCAGGCTAAAAGAAAAAGTGTCAAGCCCTATCTTCTAGGAAACTTGATCTCCAGGGACTCCTGAGAAGGGAGTCAGCCCACATTTATCATCCTATCCTTGGAATCAGATACTAAATCCAATCCTGTGTATGTGATTTATTTGTGTGTCCCAAGGAAAGGTGGCAGACTGTACTCAGCCAGTCCCCTACCACATGTATGAGCTGAAAACATTTTCTTTCATTCTGTAGGCTGTCTTTTCACTCAATTTATAGGATCCTTTGATGCAAGGAAGTTTAATTTTGATGAGTCCAGTTTATTTTCTCTTTTGTTGCACGCACTTTCAATATAGTATCTAAGAAAGCTTTGCCAAAGCTAAGGCCATGCTCCCAGGGATGAGCATGGCCCTGGTACCATGAGATCACCAATGCCAACCTGACCAAAAAGGGGGAAAAGAAGTGTAACCAATAAAGTATCAGTGGCTGAGAGAGTTCAAATAGTGTCGAGAGACTACTCTGGAGGTTACTCTTACGCAAGCTTCAGTTAGACATTGCTACCTACCATAACTTGTCAAACCCCAACCAAAACTATTCCTACCAATCCTAAAGAAAGCCTAGGGCATTATATAAGATTCTACAAAGGTTCCATGCACTAGGGTAACTTTCCAGAAACCTACAACCTCCAGATCGGTCCCTGGACCAGATGAGTCCTAAAATGCAGAGGGGCCAGCCTCTCCAGAATAGAACATCAACTACTTCCATCCCTCATCCCATATTAATGACAGCCCCTTCCCCCTGTGAAAAAGTTAGAGTAAGCATAGCCCAAATACACCTAAAGAATGGGAGAAAGATCAAAGGTGATGGTGGAATTACACAGAGAAAGTAGGGTTTAACAAACTAGTATGATTGCTGAATCATATTGATATTTCTTTTAGTCCCTAGTGTCTTAGAGCAGCTAGAGGTAAAAACCTAAAATTGTGGAATTGTAACCCATTCCAAACTCTGAATTCTGTTCTACAACTAATTGTTGTGCTGTGCTTTGAAATTTATTGCTGTTTTATATATATGTTATTTTTCACAAAAAAAGAAAAAAGCCTCCAGCGTTTTGGAGCAACTAGAAGGAAGAATCTGAAATAGTGGAATAGTAACCCATAACAAACTCTGAAATTTGTTCTGTAACCTCTTGTTGAAGTGTACTTTGAAAATCATTGCCTTTTCCTTCTTTTCTTTATATATTTAACAGTAAAAAACATTTTTTAAAAAAATCTAAGGCCATGAAGGTTTGCTTTTATATTTTCTTCTAAGAGTTTTATAGCTTTAGCTCTTATTTACAGGTCGTTGATCAATGCTTAGTTAATTATCATATAGTATAACTAACTGATTTTCATATGTTGACTCACCCTTGTTATCCTGGGGTTAATCCCATTTGGTCATGGTGTATAAAATTTTTAATATACTCCTGGATTCTGCTTATTAGTATTTTGTTGAGAATTTGTGCATTTATATACATAAAGGATATTTATCTGCAGTTCTCGTGAATATCTTTGGCATTAGTATTGGGTAATAGTGGCCTCATAGAATGAGTCAAAAAGTGTTCCCCTCTTCCATTTTTTGGAAGAGTTTGAGAAGGGTTGGTGCTAATTCTTTTTCAACTATTTGGTGGAATTCACCACCATGTTTTGGGCTTTTCTTAGCTGAGAATTTGTTAATTTTTTTTTTTTCTTTTTTAACATGGGCAGGCACCGGGAATTGAACCCGGGTCCTCAGGCATGACAGGCAAGCATTCTTACCTGATGAGCCACCGTGGCCCGCCCTGTTAATTTTTTTTATTAGAGAAGTTGTGGGTTTACAGAAAAATCGTGCATAAAATGCAGGGTTCCTGTACCACCCTACATTAACCACACCTTACATTAGGGTGGTTGGTTGTCACAATTGATGAAGACACATTTTTATAATTGTACCGTCAACTACAATCCATGATTTTCTTAAAGATTCACTATTTGTGTTGTACAGTCCCATGGTTTTTTTTTTAATGTATCATAGTAACATATGTTCATCCAAAAATTACCCCTTTTAACAACATTCAAATATATAATTCAGTGTTGCTCATTATGTTCATGATGTTGTGTTACCATCACTACCATCTACTATCACAAGTTTTCCATTGTCCCAAATAGAAGCTGTACAATTTAAACATTATACCAACTTGACTTCAATAACAGACTCACACAGTATTCCTTTACCCTTCTGTCTAACCACCTTTTTTTAGTATTTGCTATAAATTACATCTTTTGTTTATTGTACATCAGTGATCATAATCAGTACTTTTTATGTATTTTCGTTTTGGCACCTGTAAGGAGTAAGTAGTGGAGTTACATACCAAACAATATAATACAGTAGTACTGGCATTTATAATTACTCAGATGGTAATATTTACTGGAGGTCTTTATTTCTTTATGCTACTTTGAACCACTTTCCTTTCAGTCTGTATATCTTCTTTCAATCAGAAGAACACCCTTTAAGTATTGCTTAAATGGCAAGTCTAGTGATGATGAACTCCTCAACTTTTGTTTATCTGGGAATGTCCTAATCTCTCCCTCATTAAAAAAAAAATTCTCACCAGATATAAAATTCCTGGTTGGCAATAGTTTTCTATCAGTACCTTAAGTATTTCAACCTACTGCCTTCTTGTCTCCATGCTCTTTGATAAGAAATGGGGATTTAATCTAAATGAGCCTCCTATGTACATATGCTTTTCTCTTGCAGCTTTCAAAACTCTCTCCTTGTCCTTGCATTAGACAGTTTGACCATTATGCATTGGGGCATTTTCTCTTTAAGGTTATCCAGTTTGGTGTTCTTCAGGCCTCTTACACGTGCATAGTCACAACTTTTGCTAAGCTTGGAAAGTTCACTTTCTTTCTTTCTTTTTTTTTTTTTAACTTTTTTTGTTGCATAATATAACATATATACAAAGCAAAGAAAGAGAAAAGCAATAGTCCTCAAAGCACTCTTCAACAAGTAGTTACAGGACAGATCCAGAATTTGTCATGGGCTACCATAAAATCCTCTCAGATTTTTCCTTCTCAGTGCCCCAGAATATAGGTTAGAAGGCATAAATATTTTTTATCATCACAATTGACTTTCTTTTCTTTTTTTGTGAAAAATAACATATATGGAAAAAAAAACAATAAATTTCAAAACATAGCACCACAATTAGTTGTAGAACATATTTCAGAGTTTAGTATGGGTCACAATTCCACAATTATAGATTTTTACTTCTAGCTGCTCTAAGATACCGGAAGCTAAAGAGATTTAATGATTCAGCAGTCACATTCATTTGTTAAATCCTATCTTCTCTGTATAACTCCACCATCACTTTTGATCTTTCTATCCCTCTCTTTAGGGGTGTTTGGGCTATGGCCATTCTAAATTTTTCATGTTGGAAGGGTCTGTCAATAATATGGGGTAAGGAGATAGAACTATTTGATGTTCTGGAGAGGCTGGGCCCTCTAGGTTTCAGAATTTATCTGGTCCAAGGACCCATCTGGAGGTTGTAGGTTTCTTGAAAGTTACTCTAGTGAATGGAACCCTTGTAGAATCTAATATATTGCCCTAAGTGTTCTTTAGGATTGGCTGGAATGGTCCTGGTTGGGGTTTGGCAGGTTATGATAGGTAGGAAAGACTAACTGAAGCTTGAGTAAGAGCAACCTCCAGAGTAGCCTCTCAACTCCACTTGAACTCTCTCTGCCACTGATACTTTATTTGTTACACTTCTTTTTCCCCATTTTGGTCAGGATGGAATTGTTCATCCCATGGTGCCAAGGCCAGACTCATCCCTAGGCATCATCTCCCATGTTGCCAGGGAGACATTCACCCCTGGATGTCATGTTACATGTAGGTGGGGAGGGCAATGATTTTGGCTGTAGAGTTAGGTTTAGCAAGAATGAGACCACATCTGAGCAACAAAAGAGGTCCTCCAGAAGTAACTCTTAGGCATACCTACAGGTAGGCTAAGCTTCTCCACTACCTACATAAGCTTCACAAAAATGAGCGTCAAAAAAAATAATAATAATAAGCCTGAAGATCAAGGGCTTGACCTATGGACTTTGGTGTCCCTAAAATTTGACACAGTATCAGGGGATTCCCTGATGGTAAAGTTTAATAGCTCCATATTTTTTCTCCCATCCCTCAAGGGAATTTGCCAATACTTTTTGATTATCTGCTTAATATAGTCTAGGATGTTTCCAGGCATTACATTAAGCTATACAGAGTTAAAGGACCTCTTTCTCGTTCTGGGCTCCTTGTGTTTCAAATGTTTAAATGAGCTATACAAGTAGGTAAGTTAGATTATATCCTACAGAAAATTTAGTTTCCAGACCAAATAAATCTTTCTTCCTTTGGTCTCAAAGAGTATGTGTGGTTCTAAAATAAAGACAATGTCTTCATTACCCCTATGCTTTGAATTACTTTAACCCCAACCTGATTGGCTTCACTCTTATCTCTAAATATAAGGATATATATATATATATATAAACAGCCTCTCAAAATCCAGAAATAATAATTATCATTCTCAACTAAATATGTCTGCTATAAATGCTTACAATCTAAGCCCCTGTTTTCTTATAAGCATTTTCTCAAGGTGACCATACCATAACTGTTCTTTCATTTCTGGCTCATTTTGCCCCACCCAATGTCTCACATGTTGGTTCACATCATTACATGTCTCAGGACTTCATTTCTTTTTGTAGAAGCACAACATTTGATCATATATATACATTATTGTTCGCCAATCTACTGCTCAGTCAGTGCATCCTTCAGCCACCTGCATTCAACAGGCATCATGTATAGTTCCCAAAGACCACAGTCTATCAACACTCTCAATTTTAGATAATTTCATTGTTCCCAAGAGAAAGTTAACCAATAATCACACCCTCACCAAATAGGAAATCCAAACCTCCTCTTAACTCTTGTCCTTCACCCCACTATTTACCTCTGCTGTTGCCTTGGTAGTGCTGATATTTTCCTTTTAAACATAGCCCATAGCATGCAATAGCAGTTTTCCCACTGTACCCTGGACTTAAACCTTCTTTGTACAAGAATCATATCTTTGAAGTAGTTCTTGCAAGAACTAATTTATATTTCTAGTGTTAATCAGTGGGACACATAGGTCTATACAACCCCTTTCAATCTTGTTCATCTTCAATATGGTAGTATTACATATAGACCCGCTAGAGAACCACCTTCACTACTATCTATTCCCTTACATTGGAGTTCAACTTAATTAGCAAACTGTTCACCCATCTCTAGCTTCTCTGTATCTCTAAGTCCCCTATATTCTGTATTATAAGCCTCTGATTTTACCTTTACCATGATCGTACCTATCCTTTTGTGTCTGCCTTATTTCACTCAGCATTATGTCCTCAAGGCTCATCCATTTTGTCATTAGCTTTAGACATCATTTCATCTTACTGCTGCATAATATTCCACCTTATGTATATATCACATTTTTTTAATCCACTAGTCTGTTGATGGGCATTGGATTCTTTCCATATTTTGGTGATTGTGAATAATGCTGCTACGAACATCAATGTGTAAATGTCTGTTTGTGTCACTGCTTTCAGCTCTCCTTAGTATATACCAAGTAGTGCTATTGCTGGGTCATAGGGCACCTGAATATTTAGTTTCCTAAGGAACAGCCAAACTCTTCCATAGTAGCTGCACCATTATACATTCCCACCAGCAGTGCAAAAGCTCCCCGATTTCTACACATCCTTTCCAACATTTATAGTTTCCTGTTTGTTTAATAGCAGCCATTCTTATAGGTGTGACATGGCATCTCGTTGTAGTCTTGATCTGCATTTCCCTTATAGTCAATGAAAATGAACATCTCTTCATGTGCTTTTGAGCCATCTGTATTTGTTCTTCAGAAAAATGCCTATTCATATCTTTAGCCCATTTTATAACTGGGTTGCTTATTCTTTTGTTGTTGAGTTGTATGATTACTTTATGTATGCAGGATATAAAACTTTTGTCCAATGTATGATTTCCAAATATTTTCACCCATTGAGTTGGCTGCCTCTTCACTTTTCAGACAAAGTCTTCTGAGGTACAGAAGCATTTGATTTTGAGGAGTTCCCATTTACCTATTCTTTCTTTTGTTGTTTGTGCTTTGGGTGTAAAGTGTAGGAAGTCACCTCCTATTATTAGGTCTTGAAGATATTTCCTAGAAGCTTTATGGTGCTAGGTGTTTGATCCACTTTGAGTTAATTTTTTAAGGGTCCGCTTTCATTCTTTTGGCTATTGATATCCAGTTTTCCCATACTCATTTATTGAAAAGGCTATTTTGTTCAGAGGATTTGGGGGCCTTGTCAAAAATTAGTTGACCATAGATTTGGTGATCTGCTTCTGCACTCTTGATTTGATTCCACTGGTCAATACTTCTATCTTTGTGCCAGTACCATGCTGTTTTGACCACCTTGGCTTTATAATAGGTTTTAAAGTCAGGGAGTGTTAATCCTCCCACTTTGTTCTTCTTTTTTAGGATGCTTTTAGCTATTTTGGGTCTCTTTCCCTTCCAGATGAATTTGGTAACTAGGTTTCCCAAGTCTTCAAGGTAGGTTGTTGAAATTTTGATTGGCACTATGTTGAATCTTGTATTAGTTAGGGTTCTCTAGAGAAACAGAATCAACAGAGAACACTCGCAAATATAAAATTTATTAAAGTGTCTCACATGACTGCAGGGACGCAGAGTACAAATCCTCAGGGCAGGCTGTGAAGCTGACAATTCCAATGGAGGGTCTGGATGAACTCCACAGGAGATGCTCACCAGCCAAAGCAGGAAGCGAACCTGTCTCTTCTGAATCCTCCTTAAAAGGCTTCCAGTGATTAGGTTGAGCACCACTCATTGCAGAAGACACTCTCCTAGGCTGATTACAAATGGAACCAGCTGTGGATGCAGCTGATGTGATCATGATCTAATTCTGTGAAATGTCCTCATTGCAACAGACAGGCCAGCACTTGCCCAACTAGACAAACAGGTACCACCACTTGATCAAGTTGACAAATGAAGCTGACCATGACAAATCTGTAGATCAATTTGGGTAGAATTGACATCTTAACTATATTTAGCCTTCCTATCCATAAGCACGGAATATCTTTCCATCTATTTAGAGCTTTGATTTCTTTTAGCAATGTTAGGTAGTTTCTGTGTGCAAGTCTTTCATGTCCCTAGTTAAGTTCATTCTGAAGTACTTGATTCTTTTAGTTGCTATTTTGAATGGAGTCGTGGGTAGCTTTCTGGCAGCTCATCATGGCTGCATCCAGAGGCCCTGCAGCCCCCAGCCATGGCAATGCAGTGGCCAAAGGAGGGCAGCCAGGAGGTGGCTGTGGGTCCTAATGGTGCAGGGGTGAGGCTGTCTTTATTTCTTGAATATTCCTTCTACCTCTCTCTCTCTTTTCATTCTGGGACTCCTATAATGCATATATTGGTGTATTTGATGGTGTCTCACAAATCTCTTAGACTATTTTTACTTTGAAATTTTTTTTCTTTCTGTTCCTCAGCTGAACTCATTTCAATTGTCTTTTATTCAAGTTCACTGATTCTTTCTTCAGCCAATTCCAATCTGTAGTTGAAAACCTCCAGGAAGCTTTCATTTCAGCTATTGTGGTCTTCAACTCCTGTAGTTCTGTTTGGTTCATTTATAAATTTTCTATCTCTTTGTTGAGATTCTTATATTGTTCATTCATTGTTTTCCCGATAGTCTTCAGTTCTTTCTCTGTATTTTCCTTCATCAACTTGAGCATATCAAAGATAATTTTTTGAAAGTCTTTGTCTAATATAGCCACATGCTGGTCTTCTTTGTTGATGTTTTCTGGATTTTTTAAAA